>JBAJNP010012884.1:0-12795 GCA_036877545.1 Yasuhikotakia modesta | reverse complement strand
TTAGTATTGATCACACCATCCTCGAATTCGTTTTGGTCTTGATCATATTAAACGTGGGATTATATTGTAGTGACTGCCTTAATCGCTGGTATTGATGTATGTGTCTGGGTTTGCATTTTGATGAACGATCATCCACATAAACAATTTGTGATGTTTAGCTTCAATTCACACACGCTGTGCGATGTATAAACTAAATGAGTTGCAGCGCTGACCTACAATCAATATTAAAATACATATTATTTAACATGTATGTATGTTTGCGTGACGTAATCTCTGTTGCATGGCTGTTGGCATAAACATTCCCAACTTCTGCCTGGCCCGTAGCCTAACCCATAATAATTATATTTGCAATGCATTTAGTAAATACATCCAGTCTGGTAATTTAACATAAAATACAGGCTGATACCATTATACAACTACTACAGATATAGTCTGCAGTATGAACAGACAATTCACAATTAAACAGATTAAATTAAGTTTTTTTCAAAAACTCAGTGATGTTAGAGTTTTGCCCTGTGGTTGTGTTATATGACATCATCATTATGTCCACACTGATGACACAACAGTGAAGAAACTGAAACTGCCCTAAGCACACAGAATATGTGGTGCATGGGGTGGGAAAACTGTCAGTAAACCAAGAGACATGTGTGAAACCTTGTGTTATTGCCCCCCCCACACACACACAATTCTGTTTGAACCTGCTTCTTAATTAACAACATGTCTGTCCTGTCCTACCTAGAATGTACCTGAATATAATGACAGTTTGCTCTCTGTACTTTGTTCTTCTCTTCTCATCTCTTCTACAGGATCAAGACAGTTTTATAGAAACTGAGACTCTGAAATCAATTCTTTAGTTGTTCAAAAATGATTAAACTTTATATTATTAAACTTCCAGCACAACACATCGTCATGACTCTTACTAACTCTTACTCAGATGGCTGCAGTTGTTGGATGTGTTGAGAGTGGGCAGGTCTGTATGTCTGTCGCAATTTCACTTTTAAAGCAGACACAGCTCACATATAATCGCCCAACCAGCTCACTTACTGTTTAAAACTATAAACTATTTTTAGATGTATGTTGTTCACTGAGGCTTTCTCTGTATACCCTGTCTGCATTTAAGTAATGATGTTTACTCTTTAAAAGGTTGCGTATAAGTTACGCCGCGGTTCTGTGTGCGCGTGTACGCAGTTCCACTGGCTCCTCCCACCTCGTCACGTAGCCGGTGAGCGCGCGCGCCGAACTGCCATAAACGCTGAAGATTCACTCCGGGCGCTGAACACGTTTCTGTCCGTCACCCATCTGAGTTTTATTACATATCATCACCCATCTGAGTTTATTACATATCATCACCCACATAGTTTATTACATATCACCCACAAACCATTTACAAACTAAACCCCAGTCACGTCGGATACACATAATCGAGTTCGGCGAAGACCAAACAGGTGAGTTTTGTTGACAAGCTCAATACGAGAATGATCACGATATTTTATGATATTGGTGATATTGTTTGTATTATTTTAAATGTGGTTTTGTAGTGAGTTAGCAGATACCATAAAGGGTTTCCGTTATATAATGTATTGATGCATGTAGTAATTCATGAAACTTTATTTCCACTGACTGTAACAGATTCATGAGCTTAAGAGGAAGATCATGTTCTCGCTGCTCTGTTTACCTCCAAACACAAAGACACGATGAGACCCTGTTTGTTGCTTTATGACGCATGTATTTATATTTTCTTCCGGTGTCTCAGATCTGAGCGTGACATGGAGTCTGTCTTATCTGGGCACAGAAACACACTAAAGGTGAGGTGCGTGTGTGAGTGAGTGTGTGAGTGAGTGAGTGCTAGTGTGTGTGTTAGTGTGTGTTAGTGTGGGTGTGTTAATGTGGGTGTGTTTCAAAACTTTTGCTGTGGTGGATTGATGTTCAAATTTATAAATTCAACTAGTAATGCACAGCTTAGGGATGTGCTTTTGAAAATAAATGTTCTAATATTCGGTTGTCTTGTATCTTAACTGAGCAGATGTGACATTATTCATTTTAAATCTTATGTTTAAAGTATTGCGAGAAAGTGTTATGATGCTTGTTAAGTTTCAAGCATCAGAATATAAAGTATTCATACAAAGTTTTTATAAGTTGTCTTTGAATAAGTAAAATTAAAAAGTATCATTATAATTAGTATAATTAAAGATCTAAAATTCTGTCATCTGCCAATTCAAATCATTTGTCCATAAACACGTCAGTATATGTTTTTATATGTGTTTGAACAGACTTGTTGCGGAAGGTTGTGGTTAATCTGATGTGTAGATCAGGTATTTTTTAACACTATTTGAAGATGGAAATCCTTGCTGTGATTTGATTGGAGGAGACAGGGACTGATGTAAAGTTATTGGAGGCCAAGCATCCCCCACACTGGTACGGAACAAGAAGTCCAAATATGGTGCTGTGTTCTCATTGGTGGAGGAACACTCACAGACAGATAAAAAGCTTGAGTGATGATGTCACAGATGAGGGTGTGTCCTGTGGGTTTTTCCTGACTGTGCCGGTCTGATCAGAGCGAACATGTCAGTCCAGCTTTACATGAATCACTGCGTGAACTTTATAGATGTCATTGGAAAGGGTGTGTGTGTGTGTGTGTGTGTGTGTGTGTGCGCATAAGGTGTGGTTTGATGTTAAAGTTTATAAAACGCAACTAATAATACACAGTTTCATAATCAATGGGTATTAATGTTTTAGTCATATTGTTTTTGTACCTAATTGTTGTCCTGAAAGATGGCTTCCATCCTTTAACTTCCTTGTGTTTATTTGCTCAGCGCCAGGCAGCGTTGGAGATGTTTGAAGACCCCGTGTCGCTATTCTCTGGGTTTTATCCTCCTGTAGAGGAGGAACCGGCTGCCCAGGAGGTTCCTTCAGGCCTGGACTGTTTCTCTCAGGGTAAATGAGACCACCCAGCCATCAGCATACTCCTGTGATGTCACATGGCTCCTTACCTTCATTGATATGAGATTGTTTGCGTTTTAGATGTGTGCTCTGTGCCTTTGTTGACGCCCTGCAGTAAAGCTGTCATGAGTCAAGCTCTGAAAGACAGTTTTAATGGTTTCTCCAGAGTCCAGCGTCTCTGTGGTATCTCAACCAGTGAGTGTTTCTCAACATGTACGACCATCAGATGCATTTTAGAACACAACCTTGTGTGCAATAAAAATCTGTCTGTCCCATAGACCCACGGAAATGGACGAAGCAGCATGTTCTGCAGTGGCTGTACTGGGCATCTAGTGAATTCAGCTTGAACAACATCAACTTCTTTAAGTTTGACATGAGAGGCAGTGAATTGTGTGACCTAGGAAAGGACGGATTTCTGGATCTGGCTCCAGATTTTGTGGGTGACATCCTGTGGGAGCACATGGAGCAGATGATGAGAGGTAATGGAGAAAGACTTTTGACTGTGTCACATGATGCTCAAGCTCATTATTGCTTGTGATTTCCTCCAGCTTGTCAGAATAAAGGGGCCAAAATCTCCAAACAAAGTCGCCCACCCCAAACCAACTGGATTAATGGAAACTGTAAGTGTTTTATCAATTTTTTTCAAGTTAAGTGATATACAGGCCAAGTATGCCGACCCATATTTAGTATTTGTTCTCTGCGTTTAGTCGATGCACACACATTGAGTTGTGAACAACACACTTACCTGGAGCTGAGTTACAGTGTTGTTTGAACTTGTAAGAGATTGGTTGTGTTTGTCTTTAAAGCTGTGAGTTTGGAGGAACGTTCTCTGATGGTTCCTGAAACCTGCAGCAGTTTGCTTCGAGAGCTCTTCCAGACTGATGAATCCCCTCATGGGTTCTCTGTGTATCCCAAACCTCAGCTCAGCACCGTCAGTGTGAGCTACATCAGCCAAAACTGCTCTGGGACCAAAGCCACTCCGCGCCTCAACGCACGTGGTCCGTCTGTAACTCTGATAGCTGTAATGTTTCTCTGAGGTCAGTCTGTGTCACATGACTAAATATATTCCACCTGTGTGCCTCTGCAGTCTCATCAGGTGAGCAGATCTCACTGAAGAGCTCTGAGTGTGTTCTGCGCTCCTGGGGGAGTCACTCCTCCCTTGCTGATACGCAGCGCGTCCCATCCTATGACAGCTTTGAGGAGGAGTTGGGCGTGACTCCGCTCAGTCTCAACAGGCAGGGACTGTCCTTTAAAGACTACGTTCAGGAGCGGAATGAACCGCTGGAACAGGGAAAACCCGTCATCCCAGCCGCTGTGCTCGCTGGCTTTACTGGTGTGTTTTATAAACAACCAATCAGATCTTGTACCAGCAGCTGATTGTAAATGAATTATTCTTCAGCGTCTATATTGATGTTCACAGGAAGTGGTCCTATTCAGCTCTGGCAGTTTCTTCTAGAGCTCTTGACTGACAGCAGCTGTCAGAACATCATCGGCTGGACGGGTGATGGCTGGGAGTTCAAACTCACTGACCCAGATGAGGTGAGCGAGTGACAGAGACACTGTATTGTCAGAGTCAGCTGTTAGAACAAAGATTTGAATACAGTAAGCTGTGTTCATCACATGCTGTTAGGTAATGTCTCTCCTCTTGTGTACGTCAGGTGGCGCGTCGCTGGGGAAGGAGGAAGAACAAGCCCAAAATGAACTACGAGAAGCTGAGCCGAGGACTTCGATATTACTACGATAAAAACATAATCCACAAGACGTCAGGAAAACGTTACGTGTATCGCTTTGTCTGCGACCTGCAGAATCTGTTGGGTTACGCAGTGGAGGAGCTGCACAGCATGTTGGGAGTTCAACCTGACACTGACGACTGATGCGCGTGCCTTTTCTTTGAGGGGTCAGCAGCCCCCCTTCTGTCACGATACAGACCTGTTAAGGTGTCTGTCTGTGCTGAATGAACGATTTCAGCACCAGCTGCACTGCTTGATTCAGGGCTTGAGTGCTGTTTGGTTCTCTGCTGCTTGTGACAACAACAGAACCGGCCAACAATAAGCAGAAACTGGATATCCTTGTTTTAACTGTTAACTTGCATAATAATGTTGATTCTTGATTCAGAGCTGAATGTTCTGACAGCAAGTTATATACAGAGAGTTATGATGTGATGTAAATGATCTGTGAAGGTCTTATGCACAGTGTATATTCTGACCTAATGACAGCCTGGATTGTCTTATATAAGATGTTGTGATAACGCTGTTTACATGATGCTGATTTGTGCCTGAAGGTTTTCTGACTGCTTTAAATGTGTCGGATACATAAGAAATCCGCGCTCTGGATTAAACTACTTTTATTGATTTGATGAAACTACAACTAGAAACTAGAAAGGTTGTCTTTAAGACCATTATTAAAATTGTACATGTTACACAGTATATATGAATTAGTGCTGGTAAGAGATGCTGTGAATTGCTTTGTTTACTCATTTATTTTATTGGTAATATTCATGTATATATTTGTGCTAAAGCAGTGTGTTGGTAAACAATGATTGTGAATGACTTTATAGTCTTTATATTTCTTTGATGCATACTGTAAATTTGATGCCACTGTAATAATTTGCTAAGGCCAAAGTGACCAAGAGATTTAAAGTCTTTATTTCATACCTTTATGTTTTTGTTGACTAGGGTTTACCAAAGTTGAGTAAATCCACAGAAAATGTTTGATATGTCTTGTGGACAAATGTACACTATACTTCATTCTACAGAACTGAACTGTACTGCAGACTGTATATCTATGAATGCACTTTTCTATTACAGTCAAGCCATTTACAGTTTCTCTTATAATTTATGGAGAAATCAAGTGATTGTTGATTCATCTGTCATGTTTAATGTACATTGATACACCATATGTACATGATATTTGTAGTTGATAGTTTTCAGAGCAAGGATTATTTAATTATTATTCATGTTCTACTTTAGTAAAGGATTGTGAGATCAGAGAAAATACTGCAGAATCATTTATGAACTAAATGATTTAATTTAAAAAAAAAAATTGGAACATTTACACTCACTGAGGCATACGTTTGTACTTGAACTT
Organism: Yasuhikotakia modesta; assembly: GCA_036877545.1. Classification (NCBI taxonomy): domain Eukaryota; kingdom Metazoa; phylum Chordata; class Actinopteri; order Cypriniformes; family Botiidae; genus Yasuhikotakia; species Yasuhikotakia modesta. The sequence continues at coordinate 6,768 of JBAJNP010012884.1, read as the reverse complement.
TGAAGACTAGAGATTTTCTGCTTGTGTGAACATTCTGAATATCTGAGCTCTGACTCATGAGAACTACTCACGTACAGACATCTGTCAACACATATATACACTTACAATAAACAGTTTAATGTGTCATTGTGTGAATAAGCAAATTCATTTTGCTCGTTTTGTGTGTGAACAGATGCACAAGTTTGTGATTTTTGTTCACTGTCATATATCAGTATATGATATTAACATTAATATATCATGTTAACATTATTGAAATACTGCAATTAAATTGCAAGACAAGATTTCAAATGCAACAAACATGACACATGCTAATGTGCACGTCACTCTGAAAGAAAGCACTGGCACAGAAACACTAGATTATTAGATAACATCTTGGCATATGTTAACAGCCAAGAATCTTTTAATTGGATTGACAGAAATGTGAGTTACTTAACACACAACACATATCCTTAACACATATGCACTTTTATATTAACGCACACACAGACAAACACTAAGTATGACAGCTTTATTGATCTAGCAACATTTTAACTGTAAATTTACACTCATGCTGGTACTGTAAACATGACAGTCATTACAGTGATTCTCTGAGAAGTTAATGAGTATCATGTTCTCACTACTTTGATAATGTAATATATATGGCCAACAGACATAATGTACTAACAGGTTTAAGCTTTTGAAAGGCAAACACAGTGTTTGTGTCAGGCATTTCCCCATAATGTAATAAAGGCCTGTTATTAAATCAGACTGACGTCATGCTGTCATGGCAACTGGCCCCTTGTTTCATTAAAATGCTGAAGGGCTCACAGGAGCCACTGAACTGGAAAACACAGCAGCTACTTAAAGCTGCAGGACGTAACTTTGTTTAATGTGGACCATAAGTTTAAATTCTACACAACTACTGTTATAACCAGATACAAGCGCTCCGCTATTTCAGCACCCACAGACATAATTTAGTAGCTGGGTTTCTTTGTTTACAGATATGTTATATGCTTGCTCAATATCTGATTTCTGGTCTGTTTTAACAAAAAATATTAGAAAAAATGAAAATATTGTTTTAAATAATATATGGGTTGTTCTATAGGTGTTGTTATTTTGTGTATGATTACAAAAGGTTGTTAGGTTCTGTGATATTATTTCTTTTCACGATACAAATGGTGCAGGATGAGTTACATTCAATCATTTGAGGTATGTGGATTTTGAAAGTATAACAGTGATGTTTGACTCTTCAGACGCAGACATGAGCAGAGATATGACCAAACCTCTCTCAGGTATCTGAGAGACACACTCTTTATCAAAACATCTAACCTCAGCCCAGAACACATATGTCTGATATGTCCAAAAGACTACAAACGTCTTCTTATAAAATCCTTGATCCTTATCAAATCCTAATCACAGCAACCCACGTGAACTTGCCCAGTTTAGCAACATCAACTCTTCCCTGTATTTCCCCTCAGCCACAGGCTCGCTGCATCTGTTGAAACAGAGACGTGCACGCGCGTGCAGTCAGATACAGTAAACATCAGACATAGATACTGAGCATCAGATACTGAGCATGTCTTCAGTGTGTTTTCAACGCTTCAGACTGACGCACCTGCTTCCACCATCTGGAGCGCCGGTGAGCAGAAGGTAAAGATGAACGTGTGCATAGAACCGGAAATAGCCATCGACCTCTGACGTACTTGAAAGTGAAACTAAAAATGGAGGGTGAATTGATAGCTCTTGAAATATCTATGGCTATAGAAAAATAAACAGGCGTTTCAGTGGACTGGAGATTGGACGAGGAGGACGATATATCAGACTGACGTCATTCTGACGAAAGAATACAAAATAATTCTGCAGAAAAACATCATTAAAAATAAACACTCCAATAATGAAAAACAAGAATATATTTTGATTTGACTTTGGAGATTTCCCCCAACACAGGACACCTCCATCTTCTCCTTAGTGTTTACTGAGAACTAGTGTGTGCACATGAACAAACCCAACAGAGGTGCTGAAGGTTTCAATGACACACACACAGCTGTATATATAATAACCCTACACTACAGGTACTAGCATAGAGGCAGAAGACTGCAGCATGTGGCAATGAGGTCTGCACAGGCACTATTCACATTTACTGTAGACGTGAACAAACCTTTTACATAAATGAACTGTGTCCACGTGCATTGTGTATGAAAACAAGCAGGCTGGTGGTTTGCCATGTTCTCTTTGCTTGTGAAAGTGTAGATTTCCTCTTTTGATTGTGAAGTAGCTGACAAACGTCTGAGGGAGCAAAAGCGCAGCATCTCGCTTTCAGCTTCATTAGAGACGTGGGAGGTGATCTGAGATCTTTGACACGGACACAGAGTTTCTCACTAAACGTCACTGAGAAATATCTCACTGAATGTTCAACATTACATTAATTGTGGTGATGTCATCGCTGCTTGTTTTCCTCACCTTCTAAGTGGTTTTGGATAAAAACATCCTAAATGTGAAGGAGGTTCGTCTTCTGGACCAATAAGACATTTAAACAAATATAGCAATCATTTGAAATGGTCTGATGTGTTATGATTCAACATGACATTATGAATAAAGTCTGAATTCAGAAACTGTTCAGAAACAAAATGTTCATAAACATTAGATGAAAGTTTAAATAACATTTTCTTTAAGCGTTTTCATATATTTCTTTCTTATAAACTGGATATTGCAACCAAACTAAGCTATTAACATCTGAACACATCTCAATAACCCTCAACAGTAACAGTAAAATCAAACAAGATCAATTTATAGAATTAGATGTTGATCTCTTTGGCCTGTAACTGTTACTGGTTTTTGGCTCCATCATGTGGTTAAAAACTTTTACTTTCCGACATGGAGAAAAAAATATTGGAATCACCCAGACATAATCAACCTTTAATATATGATAATAATGCAAATGAGACAAAATATACTGTTGTTTTGTGAAGTTGTTTTTGTGAAACACATCATCTATGTGTACAAGTTACTCTGAACTTTTGTGCCTCGTGTGAACTTCTGCAGAATGTCTGAACTTGGACACAAATTCATCTGGAATCAACAGAAGGAAAGATTAGACTGATGACACAGTTACCATTAAACGATAATGAAAAACACATACAGACTGACACACTCACCTTCACTACAGCACTCAGAGGTGCTAGAGCAGGTTTATACGCTTTCATGGTGACTGAGTCAGGGTGAATAACATCACTGTAGCACTGGTACAGAACAGCTGGAATCTGATTCACCTGACAGTGGCTAAGCACTGACCACACACACACAAACACAGAGTTTACTTTTACATTCATTTGACATATCTTACAGTCCCATGTACAGCAGTATTATGGCACCTGCTGCAGGCAGTCCAGAGACGATGTTGGGCTGCTCAAGCAAAGGACATGCGATGGGGCCTGTGTGCTTGCCAGTTTTCAAAGCACGCAGAAAGGGTGCGTTGCTTCCACTCAGATAGTCTGACGTTTTATATTCGGCCATGGTGCAGTCAGAGAGCACAGTAACACTCAGACGTTTTGGTTGTACACAACCCAACACCTGTGCATCACACAGACACATCAGCAATGTTCAGACTTACAACCACTGTAACGCACATAAATATATCTAAACGTAAACGTATAGCCATGTGTTAGGAGTAACTGAGGTCTCACCTTCTCAGTCCACTGGAATAGCTGATCTTCAGCAACATAACACATGCACTGACATATCAAGACCTTAGACACAGAACACAGCACGTTACAGACTGCATCTGGTGAGCATGAGGACAGGTACAGTGTACAGTGAGGGAGACACTCACAGAGGGATTGGCGTTCTGCTGGTACAAAAGACAGGCTGGTTCTCCGTTGACCGGGGCTGTGTTTGACCTGCTGGGGTGATGGCTGCATTCATTCCAGAGAGAAACCCAGCCGACTGCTGACCAGCCTCCACAACTCAACACATACGCTGAAATGAACCCTGATAAACAAACCCAAGAGATTCAGCTGAGACTGAACTCTGAAGCTTTGCAGCACAGTCGAAGGCTGTTATCTCACCAGTGGCGTTGGAGCCCACAGCGATGATCAGATCAGAAGACACGGACGTGCTGCCAGTCCACTGCAGTGCCACCGACCTACAACACACACGGATCAGTCTGGACGTGTGGCTCAGATACACGTGCACACCGAGTGAAAGTAGCTTCTCGTTCTCAGGCTCCACTGACAACATTAACCTCTCAATTTTAAACCATGCGCTCGAATACATCACATGTAATGAATAATAATAATTTGAAACATTGTTCCTTATCTTTCACCTCTTTGCTTCTATCTCTCGTCGGATTTGTTCATCTTCCTCGTTTTCTTTCGTCAAATCATCGTAATCATCTTCTTCAACAGCTCTTGAGTAAACAGATAAAACTTCACCGAAAAACGTGGCCATGGCGAATGATTTATACAATTAAACGGCACAACCCGCCCGGTAACGCCCGGTAACGCTCGGTAACGCACGTCTTTCGGCAGCCGAACCGCCACCGGAAGTGATCGTGTAGTTTTACGACAGAAGTCTTTTATTTTGCTTTTATCTATCTTTTTAACAGTGGCTGGCGTCCATATTATTGATGCATTTCCGATTTTGCTTTTATTTGTTAGCTGTTTTAATTTGAAAGAGTGCCTAATTTTATAATTAAGTAAATACACAGTAAAAAATACAATTCTTACTTGAGAACTTTACAATTTAAGACAAATAAGCGGACAAACAATGGATGCAATTTAGTACATAGTTTTAGCAGATCTGAAGAACTGCAACACAGTGCCAAGAAGATCATTGAGGTGCACCATTTCTTATTTAGCTGTTAGAACTGATTTTTATTGATTTATTAATAATTTATTATTATTTAGAATGGAGAAAGTGATTGCTGAGGGTAAGTTGTTTATTATGCCTTAAGCCTTTCTGAGATCAGTGTATTAATATCAGTCCAGTGACATGCAGGTTAGATTAGGTTAGGTTAGGTGACCATGAACACCCACCCAGAACAGTGGGCAGCACTGTATCACTGAGGTAGCAACAAACACCACAGTTGTTTCCTGCTAGCATTGGGAATCAAACCAGTGGTCTTCTTGTTACAAGTCCAACTCTGTAACCAATAGGCCACAACTGCCCTCCAACCTGATTATCCCTGAACTTCTGCAGGTGCTACATATTTGAACTAGCCAACAATCCCAAAAATTCCTACATATCCCTTGTCAACAACACTCAGGACCCTCAAGGTCTTCCTACACGCATGGACATTACATCTCACACACTGTTATTTCACATGTGTTACATTAACACACACAACTCGGGTGTCTCACATCCCAGACTGTGGGATAACAGTGTTCCCTCATTGCACATCTTATATGCACAACCCATAATTTATTGTTTAGTGTTTTTTGTTCTTTAATTAATTGTTTATAGTTGTTTTGCAAATTCTTTGTACATGTATACAGACAGTACTTGGCAAAATAAATCTGATTCTATCAGATATGTGCACAGACTGTAGGCTCCACAGGTGGGTTCTGGTGCAGAGATCCCCAAATGCCCTTTATCCTTCCTATAACCTGTAAATAACATGATTATCAAAATATAGTTTCTAAATATAGAGATACAAATGCATTTAATCCCCTGATATCAAAAACAACAGTGACACTTGATTCATGTTCCTGAATATTGAACTGTATAATGGCTCAGCAGCAGCACAAATCTATTTTAAACACGAAATCTGTTCAAAGATGTGATGCACAGATTCAGAAAATAACGTAGAACAGGCGACAGTGTTTCTGATGTGTAGTTTCTGATCTGAGACAAGGGCCTAGTACGTGAATTGTTCCCAGTGTGTGTGTAGAGTCTGATCTGAGTTCGGCAGGAGTTTGATTCGCACATTGGAGCTGATCTGGGAGTTTGTGTTGATTCTGATCTGAGATCAGCTCAGTCAGTCATATGCCGTAAACAAACAGCAGAGCCTCGCTACCCGGCTGATATTCATGAAATCTGAATAATGGAAATAAGGCTCAGCACACACAGTCATGTCTTGTTGTGTGTCTTTGTGGTGTTTATTGTCGCTGGTGAGTTTTAGTTTTGTATGTTTGTAAGTCTTAAATAGAGTTGTTAGCTTAGCTTCAGGCTAAGCTGCTAAAGTTAGGTAACGTTAACACTGACGGTATGTAATATGTTATATGCAGTTTTATTCAAACATCTAATGACTTGTATTGATGTGTTTATATGCGTTAAAATGTGCAAATAAAAACATTTATGCTTAAATGTGTTTTTCTTGGGGGGAAGTTTTGCTTGCATTGTTCTGTTAGCATGTTAGCATGCTACCTCTTGACATCACATTTATTTAAATGTTTCACGAAATATTTAAACAAGCGTATGAGTAAGAAAAATGAGCATTTTGTATTTCATTTAACCACCTTAATGAACACATCCTGTGTGTGAAATAATGATGGTTGCTGAAACACAACGTATCGTGCTATTACCGCGCGTCATTCGGGTTTACGCTGAAGCATCATCGCTTTAGTCTGTATGCTTCACGACGGGCGTAGCGTGATATCGATACCCGACAGCATGAACAATCACATCAGGATGTCATCATAACATTAAACGGGAGTGTGTGTTGCTGCACGTATGCACGGATATGTTTTGACGTTACTGTTTGTTCCAGGTTTGTTCCCGGCCGTAGCAATAGACGTGTTCACTCCCGCCGAGGTGCTGGTGGAGAACGGGACCACGGTGACGCTGGCCTGT
>JBAJNP010012883.1:0-12796 GCA_036877545.1 Yasuhikotakia modesta | reverse complement strand
AAAGGAGGTATACAGTATGGAAACTCTAACCTTATCATTAAGACAACAAAATGAGAGAATTTACTTATATTGGAAGAAATGGCTGAATAGGACTGAAAAGATTACATTGAATACCTAAGTGTTATTTATCCTGCCACTATTACTACTTGCTTTTATTTCATATCTTTCCCTTCTTTTTCTTTCTCACTTTTTGATACATGGACTATGTAAAAAATATAACCCATAATAACCCATATAACCCAACTGAGGACTTATCAGTTATACTGAGTTCCACAAGAGTGTATTTACCATTTAGAGTGTATTTGGTGACCTCCTTTTGCCAATGTTTGTTGGTAACATTATTGTTTATTTTGTGTTTTTGTTTCTTTCAGTTGGAACCTGTTAATTTTTCTGTTGTTATGTAAGAACTGAAAAAAGGAAAAAAATAAAGTTACAAAAAAAAGAGTAAATCCTCTTCACAGCAAGACAGCAGAACTGACAAGCACACTAAATTCATATTCATATTATACTTTGAGGGATCTAACTTGATGACTGCCACATATTTCATGCATATACCTGCAGTTCAAAAGTCATTTAATTGGTACTACACTGTTTTTCTGAAGTCACTATTCACCCTAAAATAATTGTTAGATAATTCACATTAAAGTCTTATTAGACCATATTAGTGTTTTGAAGTATTTAATTAAAGGCTTATAAGATTATTAGTGTCTTTAATAATCTGTTTATCAAGCTCATAACATCTCACAAACCATTTACAAAAACTGTTTTTGACAATTAAAGAGAACCAGAAACAGACTGATAATTTTGACAACCTAAAGGTCATATTTCTTTAATACAAGTTCTTTTAAACAGCACATCAGAGAATTTTGGAATATTTTTGTACCAGGCAAGGGACCTTAGAAGGCCTTTGCAAAACATATTTTAAGATGAATCTACCAAATTTGTTCTATGAATTCAAGAATAACCAGTTTCACTATAGCTCATCTTGAAAAAATGATGTGTATTCACAAGACAAACTACATAATAAAAAATAACAGCTACATTAATCAACAATACTTGCTTTAACATGACAGTACACATACCCAAACAGTGGTTGTTTTATCAGTGAGAAATTAGAATTACATTGCTGTATGAAAGCCTTCTTTCACTGTGTCTTGAGCCACAACAGAGCTGGGTCATATACTAGCTTAGTTTAAACACATGAGGGACTGTGTCTTTTATATGTCCAATTAAGAATAAATGGAGATTATGTTGAGGAAAAAGCAGAAAAAAAGATAAATCACGTGACAGTGCAACCAAGCATTGTTCCAAAGATAACACAATAAAGATAAATGACATGCTTTCTGAATCATGATTTACTACTGTGTAAAACATAGACTCATAGCAAACATAGTAAAACAAAACAGTATATTAGGACATAAGACAATATCTGACTCACGTTTGTGCTCACAGAAAAAGATGCATATATTCTGACCACGTTTAATAAAGAAAACGCCAGTCTGATCATGTGTAAGGTTATTATGACCATTAAAATCTAGTGTTCAATTCTTGACATTTACGTTCTGATCCAGTTAAGACGTAATTCAAAAATTTCCCACCCACGTCATGTTACTTGGACAGTGATTGTGGAAAAACTGCTCTGCAAATCGCACTGTCAATATGTCACAAAATAAAATACTCCATCCGTCCATTCGTTCAACGTTTCCACCGTGTTTCTGGCTCACACTGTTTCGCATTAAGAATCAATACACCGAAGTATATGAGTCGACCGTACGTCTATACAGTTTAATAATTAACTTGAAGAGAAACCAGAACTCTTATTCTTTAAGTCTTGTCCTTATTTTCTCGTGATCTTTAGTAAAATCGTGATGTTGTTTGTATAGGATGTTGTCTATTAGATACTTGGAAGCTTGTCAAAAGAGTTGCATATTTACATACAGAACTGTCAGAAACTTCGTGTACTGTAACACTCACTTGTACGATGTTACATGGATTACCGAAAATAAATACAAACGAATAAAGCTTTCAAGTAAACAGAAACATTTAGTCTACTTACAGTAACGTCATTCTTCACAAATCGTCCGAAACTCTAGAAAAAGTCGGTTATTAGTGAGGGTACAGTCAAGTACAGAGAGACACGGAGGATCGTTCCCTTCTGAGCTCTGCTCTGCCATAAGCGTAACCTCGTCACAGGTACAGCCTCCCACATCTGCTCAGTGTTTGCGTGCGTGTCTCTGAGCGCACTAAGGGAGCAACACACTGTTGACGGCATTATTGGGGAAAACATCTGGCTTACCGGGAATTTTTTTTCTTACTGCGTTTCTTAGTCATCCATTGCGGGATTTTTGCTTCTGTTTAGGGCAAAAATATGATCGCAACTTACTTAATACATGACCATTACATCTAGTAATACACTAACCGATATACACTATAATTGTGAATGATAACAGAGGACATTGTTAAAACATGCAATGTTTTGATTCTGTTCTGAACGCAAAACCTATACTTTTAAACATCTGATTATACAAAACAGTGTTGTGAATGTCGATGGCAGGAGTATGCAGGCATTTTAAAGCATATTTGTATTGCTCCTTTACTACCACCAGTTGGAAAAGAAGAACAGTGCAAGACCATTTAAATACCAAGATGGCCTGAAGTGCGCGTACAAAAACACACATAAAACCTTTGCACCTGAGCAACTATTTATTTTCATTAAAAAAACAAAAGAATATTTAATATCCTAAAAAATACAAAACTACTGTAATATTAAATAATTAATCTGCACTGCAAATATCACTTTTGTTTTTGGGGAAAACAATCTACATCCATTTTAAATTAGGCAGGCTCCTCACACATTCAAATAAACATTTGTAGCCCACAATATTTTTGTTGATAAATGAAGCCCTTTAATTTGTATTGCAAAAGGTAATATTGATAGACTAAACCAAACACATGGTGTTTCTGAAACAATACGGCAGTATTTGTTAAGTGAAGCAATAAAAGGAACAGAAAGACAGCAGCATAAAGTGTGTAAATTAGCTATATAGTGTAGATATGTTTCAAACATTGAGGTGAGTGTAACTAAATAGATCTTTAAATAAAACAATTAATGTTTTATGTTGGACTAAATCTTAAAAACAAATTACAGACACAACTGGTAAATACAGAATTTCTGCTAGAAAATTATAAACAATATGTAAACAATGACATGTATCACATATCCATTTGGTAAAGATGCAATACAATTAAGTGTAAAAAAGATCCATATAAAATTGTTTGCATAATGAATGTGCATTCATGCTAACAAAAGGTGCAATGTAATTCTGTCAAAATGACTTTTTTCTTAGACTCCTCAGAGTCCAATTACATCCCCCTCCTAAATCTCCTAAAACAGCTCAAACAAGTTTTTAAGCTCCTCTAACTCCTCTCTGTTTCCCTCCATGTATTGTCTGTCTTCTTTCTGTGTTTCTTCGTCTTCTTTCTGTGTCTCTTCGTCTTCTTTCTGTGTCTCTTCGTCTTCTTTCTGTGTCTCTTCGTCTTCTTTCTGTGTCTCTTCGTCTTCTTTAAGAAACTCCTCCTCTCTCCTCATGAGATCTTCGTCTTCATCGCTCTCCATTAATTCTTCATGACTGTCAAATAGCTCTTCATCAGATGTCTCTTTCGACTTTTTATCTTCATCTAGTTCCATCAACTGTTGTTTTGGCTCCTCATCGATCTTCTTGTGGTTCTCTGTGCTCTCTTCATTCCCCTGTTCCATCTCCTCCTCACCCTTCTGTGGTACCTCACATTCTTTCGCCCACTGCTCCTCTTCTTCTTGGCTCTCAGCATCACTGTCTGACTCGGCACCACTCAACTCTTCAGCCTTAGCTTCTTTGGCACTCCCCGAAGTGTCTTGTACCCTAAGGCAGGTTTTGCCCTGAGGACTGTTGGGTATCTCATCCTCTGGTGGGGGCTTCCAGAAGTCATACAACTTCCCCTGTGAATAAACAGGAGAGCTATTCAGGGAACAAACATGAATAGAACTTTTTCTCAAATCATTCAAGTCAGAACAATGTGAGGATGAACTGGATTTTTGGGTAGCTAACCATGCTGGAAAGCTACAGTTAGCTTCAGCCCTAATTACACACACCTGAACCAGCTAATCAAGGTTCTTAGGATTAAATAAAAATTACAGTTAGGTGGACCAGGGTTGGGACTTGTCTACTCTGCAGAAAGGCAGCTCACCAGGATTATCAGGTTTTCTACCCCCTGTTGCAGGGGTATATTGCATGACTGCTACAAAAAGGTACAACAATATCTGTAAACACTAATACAAACTGCAAATTCTCCCAGACTGATTCTAACTCTAAATTCTGTAGGTAAGGGCAAAGGAATCACCCAGCAGTATAAAGCATTACCTCCTGAGGCCTTGTTCTTACAAGAAGCACCTGCCACTTGGTGTAAATCCTTGCTACAAAGTCTTTCACCTATAGAAGAGAAACATGCTGTCAGAAAAATGGGAATCCCTTTGATAACAGCAGAATGAGCAATTCTTGGAACAAAGAACAGAATACAGCTGTTCCTCACCTTGCTTCTGTACAACGTCTTCTCGCTCTCCCTTATGTCACACTTGATGTGTTTCTCCAGCTGAGAAGAAAGGCTTCGTAATTCATTCTGCCAGTGACAAAGAGCAAAAGTCAGTCCAACTGATGTATAAAATGGTGATATAAAACAAAACCAACAAAACAAATGTGTAGTCATGATTACATTCCTCTATTTATGCAATTTAAACCAAAGTTGCAGTTAGCTTTTATTCTGTATTTTGATAAAACTTGTTATAAAACTCACCATGATAATTATTCAGTAATGCTCATTAAAGTCTCCATGTGGCCTTTTTGTTAAATATTTAGTTTTGTTAGTTAAACAAAACGGATAATTTTAAACTAGATTGTTACATTTTAGATAAAGCCTTACAGCCTCTTGGCAACATTTGTTTGCTCAAAATGATTATTTAAAAAAATTGTAAATCAGAGCAAATGCATAATCTTTTTATGAGATGTGAAAAAAAAATCACATCTCAATGATCATTAAAACTTTCTAGCTCTGACGTTCAGTGATCTTACATGGTAAAATTAACAATTAAACAAAGAAAGTCAAACTGGAAATAAAGTCGGTAAAAACCCTCTAGTCCATGCCTCACTTTAACACACACAAGCACTCTTTTCTCTGTACACTGAAATATTAGTTCTGCTCATAATCAGTCCCTGTGTGTCAGAGTGGTACCAGAACACAGAATGAGGGCTGTGTCTTTAAGTCACTGACTTACTGACCCTGTTTCCTTTAAGACAAGTTCCTTTATAAAACAGCATAAAGACACTTACTCTCTGATTTGAGGGTAAAAATTCAAAGTTGGAAGCTTCATTTGTCAACGTCAAAAGGCTGTAGCAGAGGTAATATGCCTGCATGAACAGAGATCATTTATCAGCTTAATAAACTATAAGTGGTTTTGCTATATGACTCTTATATATTAAAAAAGTAATGATATAGCACTCAATCCTCTGCTTACTTGTTGGTCTAGGGTTGCGTTACAATCCTCTGTGTTCCGTGAAGACCTGAGGGCTTTAAGCAGGGATGAGGGACGCATCTGAGGTAGGTAAGATTTTAGCTCAGACAGCTGGAAAAACAAAGTGTCAGAAAACAGAAGATTTTAAACATTTCATGTATTTAGACGTCCTTCACAAGTCCAGCAACTGACAACAGCATGATCTGACTGCTTCAGTCAGTCACACACCATAAGCATCAAATGTTAAGGGAAAATCTGCTTCTTTTCTAGTTTTAATGTGTGTTATTCTCACCTTAAACTCCACGTCTGAGGGCTTGTAAGGGCAGGTGTGATTTAAAAGCTTAGAGATGATAGACACGCTCAGGTGTTGTTTTAATTGCCTGTTGATAAAAAAAGCAAATGAGTAATTGCATGAAGTATTTATAGTAATGTTGATTCAGCTGTTTTACTTAGAATCTTCATTAACAAAATCTGACAGCATTAATGTTTACGTTGCCTTTTAGGTTTTGACTCACTTTCCACGACGGCTGTCTGGCAGGAGGTAAACCAGACGTCTGAGGTTGTGATGATCTTCAGACAAATCAGTCAAGGTCTGGCAAGCTTTACATATCTGCACATATATTCAATTCAATATTTATTTCAATGCATCTTTCACTATTTTGCAGTATTGCAAAGCAGGTTTACAGAAAATATGTAAAAATAAACATAACAGAAACATAAGGAAAAATATTCCATTAAAATATTAACTTAAAAATGTAAAAATACTAACTATAAAATTAACTGTATAAAACATATAAATCATAATAATAAAGAAATATATTACTGAAGAAGGACATCACATTAGGAATGGAACAGACAGGAACATTTCTCTCAAACATGATCAGGGATTTCCTTAAGATGCAACATGACAAGTGTGACGGTTAATGATGTGGTCAGTGCAGCATGACCAACCACCATTAACATTTGTATCACATGACTGATCATCAGTCAATCATGAAGGTTTGGGATGACACATGGTTGGGTAAAGGATGACAATTTTGTTACTTTTAGTACTTTTGTACTAGGTTGTATTTCCTTGAAATGAATCACATTTCAAGGAAATCACATGACAAGAGGCATTTCTGACCTGGACTTCCCAGTGTGTGATGTTTTTTAGCAGGTTCTGGAGCAGGAGACTGAAGGGTCCGGTAGGCAGCAGTTGGAAATGAGCCTCCAGTCCGATTCTACACACCACAGTCACAAGCAGCAGCAACTCCTCATCAGTGTATGCTCTCGGACACAATGCAGTACACAGAGACAGGTACTGAGTGTACAAACAAACAAACATACAAACAAATCAGATTGACAGTAATTTGAATTGGTGGAAATATTATTTATTCAAACACCTGATGTATTACATAGCCTATGTGACAGAAATTCCTTCAGTATTTAGCTTACCTTGAGAACATTTTCAAAATTATGTACTGCTAAAGTGGCATTGTCTTTCATGTCAGAACTCAGTCTTTCATAAGTGGTCTCTTCAGGCTGAAAGCCCTCTCTGTTGTGACATACAAATGTATGAGAAAATGTATGCTTCAAATGTATGCTTTAAGCAAGAAAGCAAGAACATTTATGGCCAGTACAAGAGCAGTAATACTGTAGTTTAACAGATCAAGAGCTTACAGAAGGTCTCCTTCAGTAAATGGGGGTTGCAGAGCCTCCAGAGGGAACAGACTGATAAATGATGCTCCCATGTTGAGAAACACCAGAGCGATATCCTTCATAGTGGGCAGCCACACTTTATACTGCTGGCTTTGGTTTTCCACTACAAAACAATTGTTGATGTTAGTCAACAATTTAAATTCTATAAGATCAGTGTATTTGGGTAATAGGGCCCTTGTGCTCACCTATGTGCTCAGCTGCAGACAGAGCAATGGTTCGCAGAGACTCTAGGATCCGTGATGAAGTGATGGGGTTGGGGTGAACTGACATCATCTGAAAGTGTTATGGTTTACTTGGACACATAAGCAAACAGCTATGCATAAATTGGTCTGTGTTTTAATATGTAAATATATAATTATAAATATATTATTTAAAATATATTTAACATTTTATTTTTAAACAAATGTTATTGTTTCTTTGTGCCTAAAGGGTGCAGATTATTTTTTGCTCCTCTGTACATATACTCTCGTGTTACCGACCGAGCGTACTGTAGTTTGTGAGAGAGTAAACATAAGGCAGACAGTTGGTTTTACCTGGAAAAGCCAGTGTGTCATCTCAGGCTGACAGGGAAAAGAAATGTAAGCTTTCCTCAACAAGCCTGCGCTGATAAGAGACAGCACTTGTTCAGTACGAGCCCTACAGAGGAACAAACAAAACACTCAGACCTCAACATAGCACTTTAGTCTTTTTTTCATAGTAGCCATAGTAGCCTTTTCTATATACACAACTATATAGGAACTAAAACTAATGTTAATGTTTAGGTTTCTGACTTATAGTGGTTGCTATATTGTGATCACATGATCGTCTAAAACTACTCAGCTTATTTAGTTAACCTCCCATTAGATTTAATTAGATTTGTTTGGTACAAATTATTCATGGAAATTCTTGAAAACTATGTCAAACAACAGGGAGATTGTTTACTTGACTAACTCAATTCTAACTCAACGGAGGGTTGGACGGATAATGTTCCACTTCAAAAACACTTTAACCTTATACGCAGTATTATGGCCAAGAAATGATGGACAAGTGAAGATTGATGTGTACAGTATGTCTACATGAATGATGACAGTCTCACCTAAGAAGGATTTGTTGTGACCGGTTGCGTGGTGTCACATTTAATTTCCTCAGGTCCAGCGTCTGATGGTTAAAGAGTCGGCCAAACTTAGTCAGTGTGAATACCTCCTCTCCTGGGTGGATGTCCCTGATGGCACATGAGGCCACAGAGAACTTCTGCAAGAATTCTCTAAACAAAGTAATATGACTGATTAATATTCAACAGGCTAAACATATTCAACATCATGCTACATATTACACAGACACATAAACTGTTCATACTGGCAGCCTGAATTTCTAATAAACTCAGACTGAAAAAAGCCTTCAGTGTAGAAATGGTAATAAATCATGCAGTTGTGCTATGAGCCCCATGAGCTCAGCACCACAACATCATGACATGATGCACATGAGTACATCAAGATTTCCAGTTCCCTCTCAGCTACTTCCATATTCATGGCTTGATGGTCCCAGTCACATGATGTCTTGATGACACTTCATTGCTGGCATGCAATGTGGATATATAATGGAAATCACAGCACTGTCTGGACTGCTCTGATTTAATCACCTTATAAAGACTGGATTTGAAAACAAATTGGAGTTGCATTTGGTGTGAATAAACTTTAAATGATGACAACCTTCTACAGACATGATGAAGCTTGATGCTAATATATACAGTATGTGTGTGTGTCTGTGTGTGCATGTTTTTAAAGCTGTATTCTCTTCGCATTCCCTTCTGTCTGTGGTAAACTGTATTAATTATTGCACCTCATTTAATCAGGGGAGAGTGCCAATTTACTAGCCACTGGCTTATTAAAAACATTTTTAGTTACCAAGCATGAAATGTGGTCACATATGCTAGCGCTTAATCATATTTCAGAGGGCCTAGATGCCTAAGGCACAAACAAAATACCTTTGTTCATGTGAAATATCTTCCTCTTTAGCTCCACTGTTTTCATCTTCATTTAAATTCAGCAGCTCCTCTTGACATGACTCCAGTAACTGTCTCTCCAGCTCTTTTGACCTGCGTATTAAAGAAAAACAGTTAATAGAGTAATTACAAGACATTTATAAGGGTGAGGCACTAGGCTACAGGCCCTGTGTTCTGTTCCAACAAATGCTGCTACTGCCAATATGTAATCATGGGTTTGGGTGGCTATGGGTGTGTATGAACAATTTAATCTGTCCTTTTTACACACCCAGTGTTAAAAACAACTAGAATGCAAAGTGAATATTAATTAAGAATGGCCTTTTACATATGAGGAAAATATGGGTCAGCATGATATATAGAGTGATGTTGTTGTTGCGAAGGTTTTTCCAAAGTTTGGTTTTGAGTTTGGGTGGATGTGTGCGGCTGACAATTAAAAACAGTCAACCTTCTGGTCTCCTTGATATTGAGACCTTTTACCATACATATTATTGTCAATCAGGCAAAAAAACATAAGTTCAATAAGTTCAGTAAAAATAATAGCACATTTGTCCCCAACAAGTCACACGACTTTGCATTACATTCATTTCCACAGCACATACACTCAACTATGCAAAACGAAAGGAAAAAGTTCTTTATCAAACCAACCTTTGATACTGTTCTTTCTCCTTCAGCATCTGCTCCAGTGTATTTCTGTAAGTAACGGTTTTGGTTTTCACTGCCTCAAACTAACACAAAAAAAGAAGAAGAACGTTGGTGTTTCTGCTTTCTTACAAGGTGTTTCAACAAGGGCACAACAAAGTATAAATAAAGACACTTGGGCTTATTTAATCATGATGTGTTTCTTCTGTTCCTGCATGTGGTAAAACATTACGTACTGCTGCCTTTGGGACTGGTGTTTTGGGCTCTGAGAAAGCATCTCTCTCAGGGGTAACAGGCTCACAGGCTCGCCAATCCATGATCTCCTTCAGTGACGGAAGTTGCTCGTCCTCATCACTACTGCTGCTGCTGCTTAGGTTTATAGCACAGCTTTCTTCCATATCATCTCCTGATTCATCTCCCAGCTCAAAACTGACAAGATCTTTCCACAGGGGGCAGCTTTTCTTTTCACCCGATTTCTCCGCTTTCACACACACAGCTGGGACAGGCATGCTAGCCTTGGGGCTGCGTGACTGCTCAACTTTCAGTTGTGTTCTTTCATCCGATTCCATCTTACAAGCACTAGCATGTTCCACAAAACTGGATGGTCTCAGATCAGGCTGATGAGAGGGTAAGCGAGTTTTAACACTCTCTTTATGGCTGGGTGAGGAGCTTGTGTGTGTGAAAACAGTACAATCTTCTTGTTTACTGTTTATGGTTTTGCTCTGTGTTTTGGGTGCTGGCAAGCAAAGGTCTGGTTTAAAAAGGTCCTCAATGCCTTCAAAAGTGGTGCTTGACTTCGGAGAGATTTTGCGCAGGTGTGGTTGGCTGGGTGGAGTTTTGGGATTTTTGTTTGCACATGCCACCATGGCATCTTTAGACTCCACAGATATTGGTGATTTAGTGTGCTTGAATACATCCGCTTTGTAACATTCTGTTTTTGAATTACTGCTGGTCTCCAGTTTAAAAAGCTGCCTGGGAAGGGATGAAGAAGCTCTTGGTTTGTTGCTGTCTGATGTTTGAGAAAGTGGTTTAGTGGACAGTTTCTCGTTTAAAGTTATGATGTTATTGGTGACAGATTTCAGAAAAGCAGGTCTGACAAACTTTGGCTGCAAGTTTATACCAGAAGAGCTGGGGATGTGCGGAATATCTACACATGGTCGTTTGTGGTCTTTCTCAATGCTTGTACTAGTCGCTCTTTTTCTCTTTGAAGAAAGAGTAACTGCGCCCTCTGTTGGCAGAAAGGGATATAAGGGAAAACAACAATAGTTAAATTTCAGAAGCAATAACATACGGACCACACACACTTACAGTAAATTTAAGCAACATTTTTTACTGTGTAAGTAGCATTGAATAAAAATGTCAATGCATAAATGTAAATGTCTACAAGGTAAATGCTGTCTTCATGACAAATGTTAACTGTCACTTATGTTACCAACATTAAAATAAATGAAGTCACTAGCAGTGTGAACAGTGCTTCATGCAACAAAGGCTAATAATCTTTACCTAAAGAAGTTTTTCTGTGAGGGGGGCTTAATTCCTGTAATACAAACAATAAAAAAAATACAATTATACCATAGCAACATAAGGCATACCATGGCCTGACCATACCACGCCCAATTTATTTAAGAAAAAAAAATTAGCACTTTGAAAAAACATTGTACCTTCCGTGAAGACATGCTACTATGAATGGAGGATTTATGGTCTCTATTCTCCACTCTCTCTTTCTTTTCATCAGGACAGTGGTGGATTCGCTCCATTGTGCTGACTCTGGGTTTCTCCTGGACTAAACTGGAATTATTAGGCCTGGAATGAAATGATGGAACAGTATGTCTTCGCATCTTCACAGCACTATTGGAGGGCAACATACCACCTCTGACCTGAACACAGAATTTCAGAAGATTAATGATTTTGGAAAATAGAAATTTAATCTATTAGTTTTCTATTTGTTATCCAAGCCTGGAAGACACTGGTTTAAATTTTCCAGAGGAAAATCATTTGATAGTCTGTTAAATTGAAATAAAGACAGTAAGACAATAACTTTAAATGCATGAATTAGTAATAAACAGTTACCCTCAGGTTTTCATTCAGCTCTTTACTGAGAGCCAAAGACACCTCTCTGTCTCTTCTGTAAGAACTGGTCCTTTGCACCTTCTTTTTAATCACAGAACTGAGGGACCCATCCTTACTGGAGTGAATGTTTACATGGTTTGGTTGTAGTTTTCTCACAACAACACTACAATCTGTTAATCGGTTGTGTTCTGTCTGGAAAGTCTTGTTGAAGACTTTTGGTTGGTCCCTCTGCCCCAGCTCAGGGTTTTTGATGCCTTTATAGAGTGAGCCTGGAAGTTTGGGGATCTTCACAGTGGGGTCAAAACGTGGTCTGTCTAGCGCAGGATGGGATGTGCCATCTGAACTTTGGCGTCGTGAACCAAGTGGAATGATTTCTTTCACTGAAAACAAAACACACTCTGTCTAAAAATCCAGTTCAGAGCAAATGCAACAGTGACTGCACTATATTATTGCATGGTAGCTGAATCACCTTATAGGCCTGCATGACATGCTGGAGCAGTATTGTTAAGATCATTAGCTCAAATCAGCACAAATCAAACTGGCTGCTTAACAGAAGCTAGCATTATGAAATTTAGAAAATATGCATAAAAGGAGGAAAATTATGCAAGAATCAAAAGGGATATTGCAAACACATATACAATGAAGGACAGCCAGACATTACCATTGCATCTTACTGCAGGAAGCGCACAAGCAGATTAGTAGCCCAACACTAAGCATCCCTATACAGTTACCAATAACTCTCACCCATAGAGGTGATGTGTTGCTTGAGTCTACTTGACATTTTATAGTGATGAAAGATAGCCAGGTGTCTTTAAAAGTCATCTGTACAAAGTGACATGCATGTATTGTGTTAAAACAATCAA
>JBAJNP010012882.1:0-12796 GCA_036877545.1 Yasuhikotakia modesta | reverse complement strand
GCCCCCTCAATAATGTAAGTGCTTGCTACAGATCACATAAAAGATGTTTAAAGGTTCAAAACGCTACAGAATTTAAAGGTGCATTAATTTTGGAGGCCAGTTCGAGATAACTCATACTTAAGTCAAATAAAACCCCCTGACGTGACAAACGGCTCTACCGAGAGGCAGCCAAAGAACAGCGTGTCTCCAGTTGTCGGCAAATGGAAGCGATGAGTAAAAACGGTTGAGCAAATGAGGCCCTGGCTGCGCTCACGCAGAGCAAAGCGAACTGTTTACTCAAAGCACACAAGGGAAGATAACTTTTTACTGCAACCCCATCTCTCCTGCCCTCCCCCACTCTCTCTCTCTCTGTAACACTCTTTCTTTCTCACTCCCTCTCTCTCTCTGCGTGTGTGAATGTCAGGGGGTGAGCGAGCATGACCTTGAGTGGCGTCAGAGCACAGCGAGGGTCGTGCTGCCTGCAGGCGTCCTTGAACTGCATCTGCAAGACAAAAATCGCTTCATGCTAGCGTGATAGATATCTCAAATATCCTGCCTTCCTCCAGCGGCTGCCTGCGTTATCAGTTCCTTTGATGAAAAATTTCATACAGGCTGCGTACTTCTAACCTCACGCCACAGCAGAACCGTGCAGTTATCTGCTTGTCTGCCCAGAGATACGATTCGCAATATGAGGGCAGGGCTTCATCTAAAACAGTGAATCTCAGTCTGAGGTACGTCTTACCTCAGGGGGTACTTGGAAAAATGTTGCTGTTGCCCTGTTAAATCTATAAAACAGATAGTATGACTTTTTATAAATACTATTGGCTGTTGAGGAAATAAAATTCCATTTGAAGAAAAGTAAACAAACCGTATTTGTACCATGCAGGATTTATAACGCTTGTGGTCGACGCTCACAGCTACTTGGTGGGAATGTTTCTGTGCAATCCATAACTTTTGCCTCTCTGCCACCACCTCTGTTAAAAACATAAACTGCAGGTTACTTCACATACTGTTTTTATTGACATTTCGGTCAATTAAAGCCAAAATGAAGCTGACATTTCTCAGGAAATCAGATCAGGCAGCTCACATTTTAATTCTGTTTTTATTCTCACATTTTAATACAATTTAATTCTAAGACATCACATTTAATCCTGATCTGTTCTCTACTTCCTCAGTTACTGATTTGTGTTCATTTTTAACCAAAACAAGTTACAGACTGCAGCTTTAAAAAAGTAACTGACACGACACGTTGAGTCTCATTGATGTGGGGGTACGTATGACAAACCTGGGGGGCACTGATTTAAGAGATGACATAGGGGACTGTAAAATAAGCTCAGATTGATTATGCCCACTCATATAGTGTTACACCAACTGAAACATCATCTATTACCATGCCTTTCAATTATGTCAAATGCACACCATTTTACGTAATTACACACCGCCACCAAAAGCATGGCACGGACTAATCGGAGCCGCATTAACACTTTGTGGATGGACCCCCAAAATAGGGGGGCTTTTTCTGGGAGGTCAAAAACAGGCAGAATTTTTACGACGTGAACGATGACAGCTTCTCAGAGGCCCGGGCCCTCTTCCGAGGAAGTAAAGTTGACCCCCTCAGCAGATGAAACTGTACACCCTGCCAGCCATGGCCACACTGGTACCCAGCTGTTCTTGTCCTGCACTTGGGTGTGCTTCACCCGGCATGGGGCGATATTTAGTTTAACCTCCAGAGGGTGATCAGAGGGGGTCGGAATCCAGTGTTGATCATCATCCCAGCCTGGAATGGATGGAAACATGTTGCCACATATCTTATCTGAAAATACTACACATTCAGGTGGACTCGGTTTACGAAACTCATTTGCATTTATTGCTTCAGAAAATGCTTTTCTCCAAAGTGACTAACGTTGCTTTCAAGGTATACATCATGCATATACTTGGAAACGAACCCACAATCTTGGCATCACAGAAGTGCCACGTTCTACCATTTGAGCTACAGGAATGCAGAAACTCAGCAGGCGCCTGGATGCATTTAACTTGACAAAACTCAACTGCAGGTACAGACCGTGAAAGATGTAAAAAATGTAGCTTGTTAATGTAAAAAGAGGACAGTGCATTACTAAGAATCTTCACTCTTAAAGCGGGAATACCTTGTGCAGCTATTCGAGCACAAAGAACAGGTATTCATTTCTCAACTGGCAATGTGTTGAAGAAGTGCCAGGGTTCTGATAAGAACCGAGACGAGGTGACCCTCAGACCAGAGGTTGTGTTCATGGATAAAAGACAAGGCCGATTAGATAGTCTGTCTTCTCCTGTAAGCCTAAGCACAACAGGCCATAAGAGGTGAGGAGAGAGGTATCTCAATATTGTTTTACGATATCTGTGAACAAGAGCAATCTAGCAGGAGTCTAATAGCATGCTCTTTAGGAAACTTAATAGTCAAATAAAAGCCCTTTAAAACCGCTGGAATACATGATATTGTTTAATGACATATCCGCCCACAAAATCTGAATATAGTGAATATTTAACATATTACAGCCCTAATGATCGATCCACGGTGTAGAAACGCTTCACATAAAAGTTATTAATGTCATATTTATATTTCTAATAACCCTCCACAAAACATATTCCAAGCGCTGAAAACTTCCTAGTTCCTAGTGTCTTCTGCTGGTAAAAACATAGGTCACACATAGATTCCACTTTATTTAACCGGACAAAAGAAAAAGTTAAACTCCGTTTTATCACACAACTCAGCGGAGAGCACTTTCATTAACCCCAGCAAAGACAGATCAAGCTCTCATATTTCCCTCGAACTCTTATCAGCCTGCATGTATGTGAGACAGGCTGATCTTAATTAAATACTGCTCCTATCCAAAGGCTACACAGCACATTCGTTTTTACTCACTTCACCGCTGCCTTTTCTATTCAGGGAAGAGATTATTTCAGCGGCTAATGGCGAAGGACTCTAAAAATCCCTTGCCTTATTAAGTAACATATTGTGCCTCATGCTATCTTAAGCAAATGGTTTCGCTGGAACTCGCTAGAATTCAAGGCTGAGACCTAACACCACAGCCCAGGCCGTGACAGGTTACCCTATATTGCTTCTGTATGTCAATTCACTTGTTAGCAAGCCAACATTGCTTGTTACAGTTCTCAATAGTCTACAGCGTCGTCCGACACTGGACTGTTATCATTTTCTGTTTAATTTACTGTCAATGGACATGTGACCCACAAATAAAAAAACACTAATTATCTTCTCACAGTCATTTTAAATTTTTGACTTTATTCTTTCAATTTCTATGTAGCTTTGTTTCCACAGAATGTAGGTGATGAGAGACAGACAAATTCGTTTGACACAAGGGGAACAAATTATAAAAATAAAAGTTTGGGCAATTTGCATGCATAGTAATCTATTCACTTCTGTTACTGTCTTGTATTAGCCAACGCCATCATAAAACCTAAAAGCTGACACTGAAAAAGATTGTGATTCTATATTAATCTACTACTCTTCTGTATTTGTACTTGTAACTGCAGTTCTTCGGATGAAAGGTACATACTTATTTACCCAATATAGTCTGACCCAACAGGGCTCAATGTAAATAACTAGCTGGTGTAAAAATAGACTTTTGTGCACTGGAAAATGTTCTTGTTTTGGCTTGCGTGTGCTTAGTCTCTTTCACATACCTTCCAGCCTGCAAACTGCCTGTCGAACCCTCGCCCGACCTTCAGCCGAGAGAGGCAAACACGGCTGACCTGCCACTAAACTTTCCCGGCTGGATGATAAGCGCTTGTTTAATTATATTCATCTACATGGATCTGACATTGTTCCAGGATGATGTCAGAGCTCAGCAAGGTTAGCATGGGCTGAAAGTGGATGGGAATGTTAAAGCCACCCACTGCAGCACTTTGCAGGCAGCAACTTTATTTTCTGCTTTGTTCCGCGAGCACAGAGGGCAGCTTCACTCTCCGCTGTTATCAAGGGCAAACAAGGGCATCTGCCGAACACAGGCAAAACGGCGGAAACAATTCTGAGGGATTTCTTTAAAGCTGCAACTTTTTGGGCCTGAAAATGAACCAAAATAAGTTATTGAACAAGTGCATAACAGACTATCTGCGTTCAAACAATCTCTATAACTTACCCCAAATCATAGGAGTTTATTGTTTATAAAAATGACTGAACTGTCAGTTGGAAATGTCTGTTTAGCTTCATTTGGCTTCAACGAATGTACAGACAAGTGGGTAACGTAACCTGCAATTTTATGTTTTGAAACAAGGATGGCAAAACAGAGGCAAAAGTTAAGGTTTGCAGCTTTAAAGACAAATGCATGTTAATAATTTCACAGCGTCTTTTAGCCTTTTCAAACGACAGCAGCGTTATTGTAACTTTCAAGCTTCGGTGTAGATATTTAGCCTTCAGAAACGCATTCTTTCTCTAATAACAATCACCTTATAAGGAACCACATTTTTTAAATAAATCATCAGGTGTCTCATCCCACCCTAAACTGGAGGGTGGGATCTGGGTGTCTGCATGGAGGACGTGTGCATGTTTTCATGACAACAGCAGGCAGTGTGAAGCGATCACTCAGAGGCAGGTCAATTCTCGTTGATAGATAGGTTTACGTGTGTGTGCACCTCAGGGGGAAGAGTGCGCAGAGGTGCTATAAAACATCTTTAATGGCTGGGCCTGGTGCTGTTCCAGTCTTCATCTCATTTACAGGCAACTTGGATGTTTTATCACCTTCAGCTCTCCTTGCTAGCATCACCGCCCACACCAAGGAACCGAGCGGCACACGGTGGATGAGCACATGCAAATTATATCGTAGTCCTTATTTACGCCATCTGAACCTTCGCCTGTTGCCTGTAATCTCATTATAATCAGCGAGGTCAAACCACAGAAAGCGCACGTCGCCTTAAAGAGCGAGACGGCTGAATCGGAGACGTGTAGCTACTGGTGTCAAGAGCTAACGGCTAACCACGGTTACATAAACGAAAAATTGGCACATAAAAGCTCAGAATTTTGAGACTGCAGTGCATAAAATGAGGCATAACAGGACCTCTGAATGTGTCAATGCAGCAGCCGGAGCCATGGTCTGGTTTGTGTGGGGTCACGTTGACATGCATCACAAGGGTATTAAGGTCGTAACTGTCATTTCAGATTATCGCAAATCCCTTTAGATTCACGCTAAAAACAGATTGATTGCCCCCTAACTGGACTTTAAAAATAAGTTAACCCGTCTTATGCAACACGCACAACGCTGGTGAGATCACACTAAACTAAACCTTCTGTTTTAAGGTCAAAATCTAGATGGCTACGCCTACCAAAAACTCCTACGGACACATTGAACAATAAGGTTTTGTTATCAGCAAGGTTTAACACTCTAACAAGTGGCCTCTATATTTTGCACTTTGGCCCAAATAATTTCACCATACTGTAGCACTTCTTATTTTGTGTTCTAGTTCCTTTCTGCTGATGCCACAAATGAATGCAGCACTCTGCAAAAAAGTTACCGTGAGGTCTGTGCGACGAACAGTAACATCAGCCGCCCATCTACCATGCAGAAGAAAGAGAGCAAATCCATTTAACTCGATTTTTTGTGAAACCTTTAAAGTTTTCAATGGCAGGGTTTTAGAAAAGCCTTCCACTGTAATAACACTTCAGGGTGAGAGTGTGGTGGCGGGACACGTCTAAGACATTTTAAGGTCATATTATTTTGCCTTAGACTTGGGGCATTACAATACCTAAAGTCCCATCATGCAAGCCAGTGTGAAATACATTAGGAAACCAGGGTGGTAACCACAGACAATGAAGAAACCTTTCAACCTTCTAATATTCAGAAAAGCGTTTAACATTTTGTCCCTTCAACTATAAAAATGTGTTTAAGTCCTCACAAACTGAGGCAAAATTTAGACAAAACCGAGCAGAATCATGAATCTCAGACCAGTTAATTTGAGAAAATCATGTGTCCTTCTAGACACAAAAAGCTTTCTGAAAGCCTGGTTTGTTCTTCAGCTCAAGTGAGATGATCGTTCATAATTAACTCAAATCACTGGTCAGAGAAGGTCATGTGTCCTGTCCCGACCTGACAAAACAGCTTATTAAACCGTGCTTGACCTTGTTGTGACTCCTAAAGTAGATGTCAACCTTGAACTGCAGATGACACACCACTGACAAATGCCCTTAATCCACTCAACAGAGCCGGCTGGATCGGGTATCGGGCCCCATTATTGGAGATGCCCACTAAAAATACACCAATGAACAGTAAAGTGCTGTTCTGAAGCAGCCAGGATGATAATTATCTCAGCCTAGTGGGAAACAATCTGGCCCTGTGGGTCAGGTTCATGGCCGCATGCAAGGGCGATATTTCCTCCATCGTCAACGCTTTGACCAAGACACGCCACTTCCAAGGTCTCGTACAGCTTTTTCTACTTAGTATGCACCACTTGGGGGCAGGGTAACAAATGTTCTGATTTACTGATGACTATCGAATGAAAAAAACAGCTGCTCTTTTGTGATGAATGAGGTGACACTTTCCGTTCAAAGGGCGGAGGCACCAATAAAACCTTTAACAAAACCAGAGATTAACGAAAGCGCAAATGACCAAAACAAAAGGCTACACCTCTCTGGCAAAGCAAAAGCACTAGGAATTAACATATCAAAGTGGCATGTTGAAAACACAGTACTGTAATGTTTACCCAGCTGTCCCTGGTCTTTCCAACACCACGGATTCCATCCACAGTCCAAACACGGAGGGCAACCAGATCACGCCAAAAAAATGTGCCATGAGCTGAACTCAACAAAAACGCATCCCCCGGGTAACAGCATGAACTACACACCCAGTACGTGTTACGGAGGGGTGCCTGCTGTTGCTCGGAAACACATTAGCCCAGTTTATGCTGTAGTGCGTAGATCTTCTGGCTATTGCCGCTTGTGCTCTGCCAAATCATGGCCATTGGACCTTTCGGATACTCTTGCTAAATAGCCCTTGACCGTAAACTGACTGACTCAAATATTCACAAAAATCAAAACATGTTTCTTTGATGGACATAAAACCACATTTAAACTGTAAGAACCCAATGGTTCTTTTCAGACCTACAGCACAGGTTTATTAATCAGAACACGGGTCTTTAACATAGTTTCTTTTACTTAGGCTTGCTAATGTGGGGCATGCCTTAGGCATTTAAACATTTCACTCACGTTTTTGCAGTGGACATGCATGATACCTCGGATCACACGATTTGATGGGGAGACGTGTTCATTTACTGCCCGTTTCTGTAGCTCAAATGGTAGAGCATCGTATTTGCATGTCAATGGCTGTGAGTTCGATACCTAAGGAATACATGCACTGATATAATATAAAACTGAATGAATGCACAAAGTCACTTTGGACAAAAGTGTCTGCCAAATGCATAAATGTAAATGCAGAAGGTATACTATTACTTTTCCAAGCAATTAGACATAAACTGAAGGGGGAACCTCTCTAGACATTTCTAGGGACTATAATATCTTTGGGGTGGGCTCATATACTTGGGATAGCAAGTAACTTAGCAACTGCCCAGAACACTGTTGCAACCACAAAGCAATATGCTTTAAACTACTCCGAACACCTGGCAACCACCCAGAACAGCCAAACACCATGGCAGTGAATTTTGCACAAAGACCTGGATCTACTCGTCCACCATAATCAGTGTTAGTTTCCTGATAATGTTACACCCGCCTTTAGAAATAACAGCCACAGAATTTGAATGTAAAATGAGTGAGGAATACAAGAAAATATTACATGTCTTTAACGTTTTCTTTCTCTTTACACTGATCGAACACGGTGTTCCCTCTACTCCTTTGCCCTTGGCCATAAATACATTCATTCACTAGCGGTGGAGGCCCATTTGGTAAAACAAAGTAATGGACAAGAACAGAGTGTCTATTTAGAAATAAAGCCTAACGGAAATGAGTTTGCTTTAAGGTCTCTTATGATTCAAACCCTACAAAGAGCAATACTTTGTACACAGGCAGACTATAATGCCCAGGATTTACACTGAGAAAACTATGAGACCATAATCTTTATTCACCGTATGTTATAGATTAGCAGGTAATGAGTTCTGATTAATTAACTCTTAAGAAACACGTTGATAACCTCGGTGCAAACTCTGTGTTATTATCCTGATCTTCTCACCACAGAGCGTCTTTGTCTGCTGAGGCAGATTTTCCTAACGGCTTCTAAGTATCATGACCTCATATCTTATCAAAGTACACAAAAAAAACAGGCCTGTGTCATAATGCTCCTTTAAAACTCTTGCTTTCACAGCACAGATGCCGCTAGACCCCAGACTTGACCACAAAGACAACGACACCGAACTCTCACCTTGATCCTCAAACGTGGCTACAGCGAATCTGGCACCAAACCTTGTTTACCTTTCTCTGAACATGGCGATAAATCCGTTACCTCTGCCTCACGTCCGCAGCACACGCCGCTGTTCCCTCACGCTGTACATCAATCTTCAGTCATTCATAAATTCAAAAAATCCCCTTTTAGTTAATTGCCAAACCAATTTAATTTCTAAAAAAGCCCTGCGAACGGCAAGTCATAATGAAGTAGGAACGCGTCTGTGACTGCCACCCGCTACGCCTCTCATCCACGGCCGCTGGTGTGAGGAAATCAACAGTAAAAGATGTTTGCATTACAGGCATATAATAAGAGGGTGAAGCACTTCACAGCCCCGGCTTATTGTCGCAGACACAATGTCCTTGCCTGAGCTCTGTAGGCTCCAGAAAGGACAAGCAACTAAGAAGTTGTGAAGGACAATCCCCCGTAATAGGACATCAGTGGGGCGGCCTTGGACTTTGAATTCTCTACTCGACAGGGGACATACATCAATCCGTCAGCCCAGCCTCAGACAGCCCTGTAACCTTCAAAAGTCTCTGGATCGGGGAGGAATGACTGGCATTCGAGTGAGCCACTTTTCTCGGTGGACTTTGCTTCATATAACTCAAGGTAGTTAAATTAAGACACCATTGAATAACAGTCTTAAGCCCAATTTAACCATCGCCCCACTGAGTCCTCGCAAGCCTTCAATTATTCTGATCCTACCGCACAGTGACCTACAGAAACCTTTATCCCTACAGCCATTAAATCTGTCTAGAGGCATGCAGACAGCAGTCTGGGTGATGTATTTTTGAAATGATCTGCTAGACTTGATAAACGCCCCGTTCTAATTCAAAATCGATCTGGAAGCTAAATTGATTATAGCGGTTTTAAAGCATTATACTGGATAATATTTACAGAAATAGACAGCGATCCAAACACTGGTTTAAGATGCACACTAACCAATGCTGTTCATTTTTTTTTCCATCTGATGTCTTACATTTCTGCTATTGTGTCCATTCATTTTTATTAATGTTAGTCCACTACTATAGAATCACTTCCTTCAGATAAACCGCTCACTAAGCAACATCTGAAAACTAAACGAACTGAGATTGATTGCTTTCCGTGTCCGTTAGACACAGAAGTCGCCATTCTTAGCCAAAAAAAGCTGCAAAGTAAACCGGACTTTATGCCAATAGTCTGGGCTACGTTTCTTAAGATCTTAAAGGCCTTAACTAAGCCTGAAGTTAGGAATAGTTGCCACAAATCGCATACCTAACACTGGCCTACCCTAAAAAAACATCACTGATACACATCGCTCCCTTGCTCTGACATTTCTATTTTACAGATGGAAAAATCATTTCTGTGGTGCACTGTTGACAGATTAGCTGGCACACAGAGACATGATTTAAAACGCTTCTTTTCCTCCTGCCCTCCGCTTTTGCTTACACCATTAGTTTAATACAAGACTCTTTGCTTGCATTTGTCTTTTTTTATCACCCCCCCTCCACGGACCAAAACACGAGCCAATTTAAGAGGCCCTGTAAATGTCTTCTTAAAAGCTGGTGCAGTGCTGAGATCTGTGCTAGCATGCTCTCATTGATCCCTGATGTTTACAAGATCGCGTTCAGACGGTCGTCTCTTCCACGAGTCGTTGCTTACGTGTGCACCTCTCTTCCTGATTTATCTGACCCCGATCTCAGGGAGCGTGGGCTGTAATTTTTTTTCTCGCAAACTATGAATAATGTACTTCAGTCTCCATTATAGCCAATCAATTACAGGTTATGATTAAGGGGCGTGGTGACCTCCTGTCCGGTAGATGAACCTGTCATTATCTTATGAACAATGAACCCCCTTCCAGCCATCACAGACACACACAAGCGTTTCACGTTTTCACTCCATCCCTCCATTTTCTCATGCTGTTTTTTTCCACATGGTCAAACGGCCTTTACCTTTCCACCCTGTGCTAAACGAAAGCAGTGTGTTTGTGTCCCTGTCTGCTCTGCAATGGGCAAAGTCCAGTTACCAGAGATTTGTAATTCAATTTGTAACATGATGAACTGGCAACGTAATGTTATTACAGAACAAAGACACCAAAGCGAGAGTTTTTTCGTGCAGGACTATGTGAGTGGCATTCGGGTTGCCAAATAAATACAGAAAAATAAACAGATTTAAAGGACTTAAATTCAACTAGCTAACACTAATCGAGACATTGACTGGTGTATTCATGACTCAACTAACCAGAATGTTAGTAGTGACAACGTTACAAGGAAATGCCCATTTAAAATACAGAAAACATGACTCAAAACTGACTCCACAAATATTATTATTAGCCAGCCTTATCCAATACCCGAGATCTCCACTTCTTCTAGACTTCACTGATAAGACTGTTTACAAAAGCATATTTCACAGCTCTTTAAGAAAACATATGAACTGTATTTCACACAAATCACACGGCTTTTGAAAGTATTAACTAAATGAAGTGGGCAGTCGGGTTTATGGCTAACATATCACAGCAAACTGCTCCTCCTCAAACGCAAACATGAAGGACTTTTAAAGACCAGAACAGAGTCAGATCTGAAAATACCACCTCTGCACTTTTGATTCACTCTTGCTCTAAACTAACTTTTGTACTATTTTCCGCAGCTGACCGTATTCAGCGCATTACAAACTTCATCGAGTCAAAGACAGCTAAAACAGTGTTTCTTTAATAGTTTTTATCGTCATAACGTTCATGCAAAGTGACAGTGTGTGTTCCCTAGGACTCGAACCCGCAACCTTTGGGCTGCATGCTCCCCAACTGAGCTATAGGAACACCAGTGAAATAAGGAACATCTACTCCAACGTGCCCATAAACAGAACATTATTAAGTCCTTTTCTGATCAAATAAATGCAAAAATATCCAACTTTGTTGATGATAAAATTAAATTGGACTTGATCTTGTCTTTCTTAGACGCCTCCTGAAAGGATAACCACCCTGCAATACTGATAAACTAGACATTATATTACTTATAGAAAGCACAAACATTGCATTTCTGGACTATTTGTAGCGTGTTTCTCAAATCTGAGAGATTTTAAAGCCACCACATTTCATGAGTCTCTGTTAGACTAAACATAAACTATGAGGCATGTCACATACAATGTCTCTACAGTCCTTTCCTGAACCGAGCTACTATAAACGCAATAGCACCTCATATACAACGTTGTTATAAATATAGTTATAGCTTATCTTCTCATGCTGAATGCTTATAAATAAAATAAGTATTTGCCACTTTCATACCTATTGGTGTGACGTGCCTTCGTCACATATATAACATTGCACGATCACATGACACATTGGATACATTTTACATGTACATGCATGTAAACAGTCAATGGGGAAAAACACTATGACACAAAATGGAAACGTCAGATTTCACCAGCCCATCACTAACGTGACAAACATCTCCTGCCTGTTTCATACACCGTTTAACAACAACAAATGCATTGCGGATTCAGCCTCCGATGTAAATACAACGTAGCTATAATGAAAACAGCACGAGATCGTATCGTCGCATCCAGCCTTACCTGTTCAGATGTTTGGAAAAAGCGAGATTCCCTGGAAAATTGTGCTGCATTTAGGAGCTACGTTTGGGAACATGCATGCATGTTATTTCTCTGAAGATCAATGCGGCTATAAAACTGATCGGAGAACAGGGCTGGTGGCGTCTATTCCCACATGTCCCGTTCCTGTCGCTCCCGACCCGCAGTCAGTCAGTCAGTCTCTGGACCGAGTTGTTTATTCAAGGTATCCCGGCGATCTGCATTGCCATGTTCATTCCTCCTTCCCTCAGCATGGACGATACGCGAACCGGATTCAATGAATCGCTTTTAAACGACTCAGACGAATCGGATCACAAACCGCAAACGCTCAGGAAAGTGTGTTTCGGTTTAATGCTGGCCGGGATTATTGCGACCAACCGTGGGTTTATTTAACCTGGATTATTCATCAGATACGGTAAGAATGAGTTTAAATGACCAGTTTCTTTCTTTGGTGATAGTTGTGGTAGTTGGCGTAACAGTAGTTGTATGTTGGAGTGACGCTTATGTTACAAACTGGGTTGTATGACAACACAACATTTAGTTTGATAAACAGTAAAGCTTGACACGTATTTTGCACAAATGGATGATGATGCACGACTTCTGTGAAGAGTTTAATGGTTCGGGTTCAGTCGGTAAATCCGTTCCGATCGGTTCAGTGAACCGAGTGTCTGAAAGAGTCGATTCGCTTAGACGACTCGGAGTGAATCGATGCTCAGACGCCACCCTTAAAGCCACAGTTGAACTATTTCTCCTCTCTTACCCTGAACTGTAAATCAGATCAGGTAGTTTTCACATGCGATTATATTCGTGCAATTACACTGTGACTTCTTGTTTTGTTCTGTATTTGTATTATTTGTATTATGTTTTACATTTGCATG
>JBAJNP010012881.1:0-12797 GCA_036877545.1 Yasuhikotakia modesta | reverse complement strand
GCTGCGCTCTGGAGGCTGGAGCACCGCAGGCGCCTCACTGTAGTTTCGCCGGTAGACAAACGCAGAATCGCCGCGGCTGTCCTTTGGCTCTCCCGTGGTTTAAACAGCAACACTTTCACGATCGAGTCCGTATCCACCCAAACTCAAGAATGAGCGAAATCAACGTGAAGAAGCTGAAGGTGAACGAGCTGAAGGAGGAGCTGAAGAAGCGCCAGCTCTCCGACAAGGGACTGAAGGCCGAGCTGATGGAGCGCCTGCAGGCCGCGCTCGACGCAGAGGCCCTCGCCGGCCCGGAGGAGGAGGAGGAAGCGGCACCAGAGGAAGAAAACGAAGCTGACGGGAACGGCGTTACACTGGAGCAGGAGGACATGGGGGAGGAAGCGCCGGACGCGGAGGGTGAAAGCATGGAGGCCGAGGAGCAAAACGGAGACGAGGGCGCCGCAGCCGCAGCGGAGCTCGGGCAGGACGACGAGATGGGCGAGGAAGAGGAGGCGGAGGAGGCCGGGGTGGAAATGGACAAAGAGTTTGACCAGGAGGAGGAAGACGACGACCTCCTGGACAAAATCGACGAGGAAGATGGTGAGCCCGAGCCCCGACCAGCAGAGGGTGAGTTTTGCGTTGGGAGGTCATTGCTTAGCATCGGTGGCTAGCAGTTAGCCGGTGGCTATTGTGTTTGGTAGCTAACTAGCGCGCTAAGCTCTGCTGGTTCGGTAAACATTTATTCGTGCTAGTTTGTGTTTGTTAAGAAACGGCAGGCGACGGTGTTTTAGTTTTAGTGTTAGTTTATGATCTGGTTCAGCAGGTCACTGTCTCGCGAGATTTCCCTCGGTGCATCGCGGTGAAATATCGCAGAGAAATCGCACTAAATGTAACGCATTATCAGCAGCAACGCGGTTATGATTAACACCGAGGTGTTGGGAGAATGTTAATATAGGTTAATATAGTGTGTGGAGTAAAAGAAATGGGCTGTGTTTAGTTCCTGTTCAATGCATTAGCAGGACGCGCCGCATCTATTTCCGTGCAGGACCAGTTTAAGGCGACTAGCTGTTCGTCGCTTTACTGCTGGTTAGCCAGCCGATAATATAAATATACATCTTTTATCGTAAAGTTTGTTTGGTTGTGAGTGCATGACCTATTTTACAAACCCACACGTCCAGTTATTCTGCAGCCCACGGCAACATCACGGTTTATCTTCTCTGGTTAATCCGGCCAGATCGGAGCTTGTGGTCATTATATCACATATAACCGGGCGAACTGCTCTGTCTGAGTCCGAGCACGTCTCGCGTGGGCCACCCTTAACACCAGGTCCACACGTCCGGCCTTTTCATTACTGTTTGTTTTATTTTCAAAGGGGATGCGGACAGAGACATCAGTGCTGATGAGAAGAATAAGAAGGGTGTTAAGAGACGCCGGGACGAACACGGAAGGGGCTACTTTGAATTTATTGAAGAAAACAAATACAGCCGGTAAGGATGGAAACGGCCTTCATTATCCCCGAAGTGCCACTTACAGTAAACATCTATTGGCTTTAAACGCCAATGCCTTACCTAAGATACACCCTCACGTACCGTTAGTTACAGCAGCACATGTGCTGAGGGTCATTCCTGGCTAATGCTAAGCATCTGTAACATTTAAATGTTCTCAGGTGAATATATACATTTATTATTGTTATATAAACACATTGGCAGGTTGATTTTTTTGCGCGTGTGGCGATTCATTCAGACAGCGAACAAAGAAATGACGACATGCGGTTCCGTCATTACGGGGAGGGGAAGTGACGTAGAGTAATGACGCAATGACTGGGGCGGAAGTGTTGACCCGCGGTCGGGTTTGTTTCTCTGTCGTTGTCTTTGCACCGTTTGTTTTTTACTATGTCGTTTATTGTAATTTATTTTCCGTGGCTTGATATTTTTTCCGTCTTAGTTTCTGGTCATTTTGTGTATTTTAACTTTCACTGTTATGTTCCTATAGTAACGTAACCACGTGACGGTATTACGTTCTCTTTCTGTTGTCATTAATTACATCTGCGGGGGTTATAAAGTTATTATGGGGGCATATAATAACTTTCATTTTGATATCTTTCATTCCTGCTGGAGAGGTAAGTATGAGAAGAGATTATAGTTCTCTGCTGTGTTTGTTAGAGATGTGGAGTAAAACGCATTAAACATGTATTTACACCTGCAGAAGTAGATCATCACAGTTATACAGTATGTGGCAAAACTTGTGTGTTTTTATTGTGATTCTGAGACCGTAAACGGATCTGCATGGATAATGTCACTGTCAGCTGATCTTAACTCAGTACACAGGAGGCGGCGTAACCTCTCCTTTCATTTCACTTATTTGAAGGTTTCACACGCGCTGTGAGATGAACTGGTAAGACTGGTGACAAATTTACATTCATTAATGTGAATTCACAAATCGGTGAGAGATTTGAGAGGACAGTCTAAAATACGGACTGTGTTGTGGCTGTGAGACTCACCTGGACATGAGAAACAAGATAATGCAGGTGTTTGTCCTTGTCTTAATGCTTCATTTTGCATGTATTTCAGGGCAAAGTCTCCCGTGCCGCCGCTGGAGGAGGAAGACGAGGAGTTTGATGACACGCTGGTCTGCCTGGACCCCTGTAAGAGCTGATGTTTACAAGCGTGCAGCCATAAATGCATCGTTTTAAATGCATTTATTGGACTCTTAAATGTAACATGCTAAAACTTGGTGGCTTGGCACAGGTGTGTATTTTCATCGCTAGGTTAATGTGTATTTGTTGTTCTTCTTTTTAGACAATTGTGACCTTCATTTTAAAGTCTCCCGCGACCGCTACAGCGCCTCCTCTCTTACCATGGAGAGTTTCGCTTACCTGTGGGCAGGTGGTCGTGCCTCATATGGTGTGAACCAGGGCAAAGCTTGCTTTGAAATGAAGGTAATCACTGCGTTTCATGTTCTTTGATCAGTGGATTGAATTTGGAATCAGAAATTCAGTGTTTCGTCTCCTGCACTCAGATCACTGAGAAGATTCCAGTCAAGCATGTAAACAGCAAAGGCATGGATGTCCACGATGTTCTGATTGGCTGGTCTCTGGCCAATGGAACGCTTTTACTCGGTAAGAGTGTTTGATTGGTGTTTTGATCTGCATGAGGCATAATTTGTCCAGAGGCATGAGTGTAAGACACATCTTTGTGTTTATTTTTGTTGTAGGGGAGGAAGAAAACTCTTTCTCTTATTCTGGCAAAGGAAAGAAGACCACAAACTGTGTTACTGAAGACTACGGAGAGAACTTTGAGGAAAATGACGTCATTGGGTGCTTCATTGTAAGATTATCTAATAAAATGATTAAACTGTGATCTGTAACTTTCTGATTAAAGATAAAATACATTAAGCATGTTCATGACAGATCAGTGTTTAATATCATCAACAAGAGACACAGTTTTGCAGCTTTAATGTTTTATGTGTGATTTCTGTATATTGTTTCTGACGTTGATTGTGACTCACAAACAAATTTTCTTTTTAATTTAACTAGAATTTTGAGGCAGCTGAAGTGGAGATTTCATTTTCCAAAAATGGCAACGACCTTGGTGTCGCTTTCAAGGTGGATAAAGAGTCACTGGATGGGAAAACTCTGTTTCCCCACGTCCTCTGCCACAACTGTGCTGTGGAGTTTAATTTCGGACAGAAGGAGACTCCGTTCTTTCCTCCGGTTGAGGGTTTTACCTTCCTGCAACAAATTCCTGTGGACGTTCGTGTCCGTGGACCTAAGGGACCCGAGACCAAGAAAGATTGTGAGGTATTTGTTTTGAAATGTTCTTAAAGCGCACATGAAGGATGATGTAGTTCATTATGACCTCAGAATGTTGCTTACAGACAGTGATTAATTCCACATTTATCTTCTCCTGGTGGTTCTTAGGTGATCGTCATGGTCGGTCTCCCCGGATCAGGAAAGACTGTGTGGGTGAAGAAACATGTGGAGGAGAACCCTGGGAAATACAACATCCTTGGCACCAACACCATAGTGGAGAAGATGATGGTGAGAAGCGTTCGTTCATCCCATCTCACCTTCTGTGTTGTTTTGGTACTAAATTTCTTCTGGTCTTAGATCGGCAGCATGAAGAGACAAAACAAAGACACAGTGAAGCTCTCCGCCATTTCTCAGCGAGCTCCTCTGTTCCTGGGCAAGTTCATTGAAATCGCTGCCCGTAAAAAGAGGAACTACATCCTGGATCAGACGAACGTCTCTGCACCAGCCCAGAGAAGGAAGATGTGTCTGTTTGCCGCCTTTCAGCGCAAAGCTGTGGTGGTCCTGCCCACCGATGAGACCTACAAGGAGAGAACACAGAAGAAAGCAGAAACGGACGGCAAAGATGTTCCTGAGCATGCTGTGCTGAAAATGAAAGGTAAGAAACAAGGTTTGTTGTCAACGTCATTACCTCACTATGAAATAGTTGCCTTACAAACAGAGATGCCTTTTTCATTTCTACAGGCATCTACACGTTACCAGAGGTTGGAGACTGTTTCTCGGAGGTCACCTATGTGGAGCTACAGAAGGAGGAGGCCACCAAACTCCTGGAGCAGTACAAGGAGGAGAGTAAAAGTTCTTTGCCACCAGAGAAGAAAGTCAACCAGGGTACCGTGACACCCAAAAAGGCCGGTGGACGGGGCAAAGGTCCCAGGAACCAGTTCAGTCGGGGTGGTGGTCCGGGCCCTCGGGGGGGTCGGGGCGGATTCCAGAACCGCGGAAACTTCAGAGGAAGTAAGAGACCTTTTTGGGTCAATAACGACTTTTGTCTGTATTTGTGTGATGGGTGAGCAGTGCTGATATCTTCTGTCTTCCAGTGCCGGCGCCACGAGGTGGTTTTAATCGCCCCCTGCACGGCTTCCTGCCCCCACCACCTCCCTTCAGGGGTGGCTTTCATAACCGGGGTAACTTCAGCAGAGGGGGGGGGATGCCCAACCGCGGAATGAGTCCGAGGGGCGGATACCGGGGTAACATGAACAACAGAGGGGGAGGAATGCAGCGCGGTGGGCCGGCAAACAGAGGCCATATGAATCGTGATGGTGGGCTTAACAACAGAGGAAACTTCCAGCAGGTTAGTTATGTCTCTGTATGAAATCTCTCCACTGCTTGATCTGACAAAATCATGCTGGTTTTATTGTTGGGTTTGTTCATTATTTGATTGTTGTAACTTACAGAAATTTCGTGGAAGAGGCAACCAGCAGAACCGGGGTGGTTTCGGAAACAAGAACGGATCTTACGCGCAGTCCTTCAACCAGAGCTGGCATCAGGGGGTGAGTTGTTGAATTTTTAAGCTACTTTGTGTATCGGTTTGACAGTCAAACGTTTTGTTTTGAAAAATCCTTTGCAGCTTGAGTTGATTCTGACACAGATCACTGACTGAAAAATTCTCTTATTCTTTAGTTCTGGAACCACAAGCCGTGGAACCAACAGTATCATCCAGGAAATTACTGAGTGCCGTTTAAATTAAAGACTGCTGGCTTGGTGAGACGCACAGCCATAAAATATTCATCCACTTATCTTTGTTTTTTAACGGAAGTCCATTTTTAATTAAAGACCAACATTCCAGCTCTGAAGTAAACGTTCTGTTCTTCACACGTGTGACGCTTCACACTCTGACTTTGGTGAAATTTGTTTCTTTTTTTATTTTACAGTTTTGAAATGCAGGAATTTCAGCATTTGTCGTGTTAGTGTGATGCTTTGAATTGCAGGTGTTGTGCATTTTATTCTAATGTCATTTTTACTAAGTGTAAATATTTTTTTCAAGGTTTTTGTGTAAGAGTTGTAGTGTTTGAGAACTCCTCAGAACTCAAATCTTTTAGAAGTTTTTGTCAGTAATTATATCTATGATTACGCAGTAACTGAAGGTGTGATAAATTGTTCTATTTACTTTTTACGCATTCAGGTTTATTTGTGTTCATTAGTTCGACCTGTATCGGTAAACTTCACAGGTTTGCAATAAATGAGTGCTTGCTTTTCTACCACTTTAATGGCTTTTGACTGATATCTTTAAAAAACTGTTTCAAAGGCGTTAAAGTGTCTTTGAATGTCAGATTTATGTCTTTAGCTCTGTTGTCGTAACGCACAGAGGAACATTTTTTAAATGTTTTTTAAAGTATGGCTTTGTAACGCTTCAGAAACTTTAAGCATTAACATAAATTTTAAAATAGTTTTCTGCTCTTTGTAAAATCTATAAACCAGAAGAAATCATAATACAACATGGATATTTATTAACTTTAATTTGATATTAATAAAAGCTTTTGACTCCTGCTTGACTTCAGGTTTTAAATAATAAAAACACATTGATTAACAAACTCATTACTAACTACTTATTACTAATTCTTTACTAACGTAACTACTAACTCATTGCTAAGTGTTTTGCAGGTTAGTAACAGTATCTGCTGAATATTATGCCTTATTTTTATTTGGTTTTATTCCTTTGCATGGAAACGTTGCAAAATCCTAAATGTAAGCTACAATAACTCATCGGTTAAGGTTAGTTAACCACTATAACTGTATTTACTTGTCCACTAAACCAATTTCTGCTTCATATGAAAATTACATAAACAGATTTGTACAATCAAATGGCCTTTGAACTGCAAGAAATTTAGCTCTTAACATTCTTTGGACTGTGTCCAATTTATTAATATATTCAAATGCATTTCCAGTTTTCTGTATAACAGGATGTGTAAAATTAAATCAGTTTTAATGAATTTCTACGTTCTGTAAACATTAATTATGCACCACAAGCATAAGACCCCATTATGACGCTGTACACTAACAACAGGCCCTTGACGTTTTTGACTGAATACATTTCATAAAAGGTGGCAGCTATTTTTTACTTGTGCATGATAAAGGGAAAAACCTGTTGAATTGATGTTATTGAGTCGGTTTGAATTGAACAGCATGTCATGAAAGACAGGGTGAATCTGTTTTACTGTACATACAGTTTGCTTGTGCAAAAGACACTATTTTGAGGAGGAAAAACCTCCTTTAATTATTAAACTGTTGCAGCTTTGTGCTCTGGAGGTTGTTTGTATTTTGAGTTTTCCAACACAATGTTACTTCATTTTATAATGTACGAAATGTGCCATTAAGATATTTAATAAACGTCTGATGAATGAGATGAATCCTGTTTTTTCTTGCTTCATAATTTTTGTAATAAAAATGTCACTGAAACTGTTAACACTGTAGTTGCTACAGTTTGTGTTGCGAACTTCAATTAAACTTCAATTAAACTTAACCAATTTCAATTACAGGTGGGAAAATGTTGTGCAAACACTCATGCAAACACTGGAATATGCAAACATGGTTTTACTTTCATATGCAGAAGATATGAAAAAGGTTTAAGGTATATTCAGTCATAGTGAATATGACAAACCTAT
Source organism: Yasuhikotakia modesta (assembly GCA_036877545.1). NCBI lineage: Eukaryota > Metazoa > Chordata > Actinopteri > Cypriniformes > Botiidae > Yasuhikotakia > Yasuhikotakia modesta. The sequence continues at coordinate 5,408 of JBAJNP010012881.1, read as the reverse complement.
TGTATTTACTGGCCATAATATAACACGAAGACTAGACAAGTGACACGTTCATACAACTGAAACAGTCCATAGATCTGAGGTGCAGCATAACTTGAGAAATTAGTAAATATAAATGCATCATTCAGGACAATTGAAATGACGCTGTACCGTATTCACCGTTAGGGGGCGCTCGCGTCCTGACATTACAACGCCGGGTCGTGGTGTTTGTTGATATAAGTTATAATAACTTTCTAAATCTCTCTTTATGAACTGATATTAACATCCCATAACAAAACATATCCAGTCATTTATAAACTTACATGATAAACCATGATATGTTAAAATCACTTTTCAAACAGGCCTGTATAAATGAGGACACGTTGATTTCTTTGTTTGTCTGACACCCAGTTAACAAAAACAAACAAAGTAAATAACAAAAAACTCAGAGCATCATAACTCCTCATTGCACACGTTCTATAATCTTAATTGTGATTTTGTGACTACAGTGAGATGTTAATAATCACTGATAATAATAACATCGTATGTGCATGTGATTTATTCCATGTGATTGTATTTGTGCGTGTGGTTTATTCCATGTAGTTGTATTTGTGCGTGTGATTTATTCCATGTGATTATATTTGTGCATGTGATTTATTCCATGTGATTGTATTTGTGCATGTGATTTATTCCATGTTATTATATTTGTGCATGTGATTTATTCCATGTGATTATGTTTGTGCATGTGATTTATTCCATGTGATTGTTTTCGTGCATGTGATTTATTCCATGTGATTGTTTTCGTGCATGTGATTTATTCCATGTGATTATATTTGTGCATGTGATTTATTCCATGTGATTGTTTTCGTGCATGTGATTTATTCCATGTGATTGTATTTGTGCACGTGAATGAAACACTTTAGTCTGTTCTGCCGTGTTCCGGTGGCCGTGATGATACCGGGTTCCGCCTGCAGCAGCAGCAGCGAGCCGGGACGCCAGCGCCGCGACACCGACACCGGATCAGCGGACGCTCCCGCTCCGACGAGCGTCTCTCCGTCTCTGCGTCCCTCACAGCACCGCCCGGTCCGCATATGAAGAGGAAACAGCTGCTTTAGGGGGTTCCGGGCTTTGCAGCGATGCAGGTCCTGAGCTGCTCACGCGCTTTTGTTAACGCGTAATGGGCACGTCTCGCGTCAAACCTCACCGGGGACTTATGGGCTAAAACGCTCCTTTTAAAGGGAAGGAAAGGGGCACGTGAAGGTCAGGGCAGGTCTATGGCTCCAAGTTCTCCTGAAGGCATCTGAGAGCTGACGATGAAAACCACGAGCGCATTCGCTTTCATTAAAGGGTAAATCGCTAAGAGCGTCACCGTTTCCCCGCACCGACCACCGGCAGCATGTCTGGAGAGGTGCGTTTGGAGACACTGGAGAAGCTCGTGTTGGACGGACCACGTCAGTCCACCGGGCAGTGTTTCAGCGTGGAGACCCTGCTGGATGTTCTCGTGTGTCTGTATGATGAATGCAGCAACTCGCCCCTGCGACGAGAGAAGAACATCGTGGAGTTTCTGGAATGGGGTGAGATTTGTTTTCATGTTTTGAGGCTTAAACGCATAAAAACTGTTGTGTAAAACAAACTCGTGAGTTTAGTGTGACATCACTATGCTGTAATAATGACATCATTGCTGGGCTGGTTTGTGCATGAATGTGATCAAAGCAGATAAACAGAGTCTCATGCACCGCGCATCTCATCTGACATGGTTGCTTTTGAAACAAGTAACATAAGTTTTATGACAGAGTTCATTGTTCATATGTCAATGATCTGATATGTTCCTGGCTGAAATTGAACCGTAAGCCTCTGAAACAGTTTGGCTGAAGTCACTTGTAAGTAACTTCTCAGTGAAGTGACTTTTTTGGGTTTGTTTCCTGTAGTTTGGTGTCATTGTTTACAGTCTTCTGGTGCTCTGGTGTAACCAAACATGCAAATCTAACCTGCAGGCGACTGTCCAGGTGTGTTTACAAACACAGCTTGTTTTAGGTGCAACACACTGTAATGCAGACAGTCAGGTAGTGATAGGTTGTGTGTTATTGTGTGTGTGTTTGTGTTATTGTGTGTGTGTTTGTGTGTTTGCTGTGTTTGTACACACAGTACCATGATATGAGTGTCTGACAGCACCGTGGTACCACAGAACTTCTTGGATCTGTAAGGAAGTGCTTCTAGAGCTCTTGAAAGGTTGTGAACAGGTTTTTACAGCAGCTGCTCTTGACTGTCTCTCTGCCTCGTCTCTGCAGCTCAGGTGTTGATAAGTCAATGTTAGTGAGTCAATGTTAGTGAGTCAGTGTTAGTGAGTCAGTGTTAGTGAGTCAGTGTTAGTGAGTCAATGTTAGTGAGTCAGTGTTAGTGAGTCAGTGTTAGTGAGTGTAAGTCAGTGTTAGTGAGTGTAAGTCAGTGTTAGTGAGTCAATGTTAGTGAGTGTAAGTTAGTGTAAGTCAGTGTAAGTCAGTGTAAGTCAGTGTAAGTCAGTGTTAGTGAGTGTGTTAGTCAGTGTAAGTTAGTGTCAGTGAGTGTAAGTCAGTGTTAGTGAGTGTAAGTCAGTGTTAGTGAGTGTAAGTTAGTGAGTGTGTTAGTCAGTCTTGGTGCTGAGCTTTGATGTTTCCATACATTTGACCCAAACATTCAATAAGGCTAAAATATGACTCACATTGTGCTGAATGTTCCACAGATGCCCCCTATAATATTTTGGGGGGCTACCAGAGGGGCAAATATTTTTTAGTGGTGTTACTGTAGGCAGTGAATAGGAAAGTATGTGAGGGTTTAGTGGTTTGGCCCGGTTTGTGTTACTCATCATACTTTCCACTCTTGGAGGGTCACAGCAAGCGTTTGGAAGTGAGTTTTGCCCGCTGCTGGTCTTATCCAAGCCTGTATTAGCCTCACACATCATGTGCTAGATGGGTCAAATCTCACGAGATCTGCAAATTACAAAATTGTCTTCAGTCACTATAATGCGTGACCTAAACTATATTTTACAAGCTTTCCAAACTGTAATTGTGCAGGTATTTGTCAGATAATTACTTCTGCATGAGTTGCTGCTGAGCTATAAAGGTTCACGCCTCACCGTTTGTTAGTTTAGTAATTTGCACAATAAGGTCATTTAAACAGGCAGCTGATAACCAACCATGGTTACCTGAGTGGTTTTATTTAGTCTAAATTACCCTTTTTTTCTAAATTGGCGATCAGGATTTTCTAATTCTAAAATGAATTGTTGCCACACAACAATCCAGACTCAGAGCGAAGGGTCTTGGGCCAGAAGGGTGGTCTTAAGTCGCATTATAAGTTGCAGGTTCCTGAGAAACACTGATGAATGTTTATAATGGAAAAACACGTTTGACACACGGTTTTCCTGCCAGCTGGATTAATAAACTCCATAATGATGATGACTGTGACAGTGATGATGGGATATTATTACATGGGAGTTTCCATGGTTATGTCTGCTTCCAGGTCTCTGGTGGTAGGAAACGTCAGTTCATTCAGTCTCGTGTTCTCACAGTCGTTCTGGAGTTACGTCTGCTGTGGCATATTTCTTCACAGGCCGGTGGTTTGATGGTGTTTCGTGGCTAAAAACGCCTGCAGTACTAATGCTGGTGTTTTATGTCCCTCCCTCCTGAATGTAAGAGAAAAAACATTCCCGGCTCTCGTGTCATGTCACTGGATAACTGTGTGTCCGTCTTTTGGGAATATGAGTGTTCATCTTTTCTTCTGAGTGTATTAGGTTCTGAGAAATGAAGATTTATACTCGTACGTGAGATGGGCCATCCACACGGGCGTGTGACGATTCTCACTGTCAGAAATAAATGAGGCACTAAAAAAGAGACGAGATTTTCCAGTCCTACAATGCCAGTGTCCTCACTTTACACACTTTCTTTCTGCTATCTCGCTAGTTTCATGTCAGCCTTGTGAAAGTTTACACTTTTTTCACAGCATGTTACCTCACGCTCTCATTTGTCATGGTAACTGTTGCTATGTTTGACATGCTTGCGTTGTGTTTATTGGGTTTTCAGGTGAATGATACTGTATAGCCATTGTTCACCTGCCAACGCTAAAGCTAATATTGTTAATCGCTGATCCACTGAACACAGGTTGTGTTTCATGAATCTGCACAAGGGCTCGGAGGGTCAGAGTTTTTTTGTCCAGTGTTGCTATGGCAACAGAGAATCCTCACCCTCCACGAAAGATGCTGATTGGAGGAGAGTTTGGGTCAAAACTGCAGCATCATGATTCAGGAACGTGTGCAGAAACATCAGATGAGAAATGATGTTTTAAAGCAACGTCACTCTTATCATTCTGAGATGTTTTGGGTTTATCAACCAAAAATGACCTTTAAGATCATCACAGCATCTATGAGATCATCGCCTGATGTTCCAGCGATCCGGAAAAGGAGTTGGAAAATACCTAACAGTCGATACTCCCTCCATGTTTTTGTTTTACGTTAAATGATGTCAAATGAAGTCAGTTGCAACTTCTGGGTCACAAATTCATACATTAACTTTGAAAATTATTGAATTTATATGCAGGAGTTTATTTTGGGGGGAACTAATATTTTACGTTCACCAGGTTTTGTTGTTGACTTTTGGTTCTTTTTCATTTTTCAGCCAAACCTTTCACATCTAAAGTAAAACAGATGCGTCTGCGCAAGGAAGATTTTGAGATTTTGAAGGTGATTGGACGAGGAGCGTTCGGGGAGGTATGTTGTGTTTGGCACGCTTAAGCTTTCTCATTCACAAGAGTCCCTTTGTGTCTTATATGCAAATATTCAGCATTCTGATTAAAAAACTCTTGACTCTGATGCTCGATTATAGACGTGATGATGTCTTCAGGGGTTTGTGGTGTTCAGGTAGGGCAGGAAAACCAGCACTGTTAGATAACTTACTGAGATCTGATTTACTGACACGTTCTGAAACCTCAGCAAACAGTTTCATGAAATTTTTATTGTGTTATTTAAAATAAAAACATCTCCATGACAAAAGCTTCCAGGTAGATAGTAAAAATCAGTTTGCCTCGAACGTCAAACAGATTAAAGTACATAAAGAACAAAATGTATCGGTCCTTCAGTTTCACTTGTCAACAGCTGGTAAGTGAAGATCTTGAGGAATATTCTCATCTGTCTGTCTTGATGTGAATCCTTTTCCAAAATAAGAGGAGAAAGGAAGTTGTGGCTGATGGCAGCTTTGAGGAAACGTACGAGACGTCACTGAAGATCAGTCGCATGCTTTCATCTGCTCAGGGATTAGGAGAGACTTGGGCAAACAGAGGAAAGACCTACTGTATGACATCATTTCCTGTGTAGCCTGTGTAGAGTCAGTAGCTGCTGCTGAATTTGAAGCTATTTTAGTGAATGTAGTTTAGAAATATTTGTGTAAATGCCCAGTATTTTCAAC
>JBAJNP010012880.1:0-12797 GCA_036877545.1 Yasuhikotakia modesta | reverse complement strand
ACATTGTTGTAAAGCAGCTGTACAAATGACAATGAAAAAATATTCAAGGATATTTAAAATTGAATTGTCTTTATCAGTGGGCAGTTGTCTGGTATATCTGCTTGATTAAATATAGCATCCCACATGGCCAAAAAACAAAAAGCTTGTTTTAACCCTAAACAATAATTGTAAACAAATATAGTGAACCTATAAATAATATTTTGTGAAAGATGTATGAAATTTAATGAGAATGAGAATTCTGACAAATTTACTCATGTAATTCCAAAGATTAAACAATTTTTTGTTTTTATTACTGACAACACAAAAGAAGAATTGTTTTTGTTACAATAACATTGCATAGTAAACATGTCTGTCCAAAACTGTATTTAAACTTCAAAATGGTCTAAAATGCAAATTATCTACGTGAATCCTGTGTATACAGTGCCTTACAAATCTGTACATCATGTGAATTCCTGGTATCTTTGGGCAGACACTGAGTAAAAAGTAACCAAATTAGGGTTTTTATGGAGTTGGATGATTTGAGTTAAATTATATTACTGCACATATTTTTATTAATCAAAAGTCAATTAAAAAGTCTATTGTTTTCTGTGGCAATTAACAGCATGCAACAGATGCTGTCCACACAGCCTTCAAGTTCTTTGAATGTTTCTGTAGATCCCTGAGGCTAATGTACAGTATTTGTGATTGTAGATCTCTATGGGCCAGATGCTTCAGGAATTTGGGAAGTTTCTGGGCTTATTCCTGCTAGTGCTCATCTCTTTCACCATTGGCCTGACACAGCTGTATGGGAAGGACCAGAAGGATCCAGCCAGAAGCAAAGACTGCCAGGGCATCTTTTGTCAACGGCAGAGCAACGACACTTTTCACACGTAGTGCAAATGTTTACATGTCTACACTAATCTAAGTGTCTACACTAATTTAACATGCCTACACTAATCTAAGCATGTCTACACTAATCTAATGGGAATGCCTTTAGTGTTTGCGTAACTACGCTCTGAATCATGTGTGAAATCAGTCCAATGGGGGGCGATATGTCACAAATGGGGTGATGTCAAGACCAGTAAGCATAAAGGCACGTTCAAACCACAAACTGGTAGCTTCTGTCATTCAGCAAAGCGCTCTGTGTAAATTGTTTGTCTGATTTTTCTATGTCGTTTTGTCATAGAGTTATTACTTACTGTGCATGAGGCCCCTACAGTAGTGGTTTGCAACCAAGCGTTTTATTCCCAGAGGTGGACACCTACTTTGCATGATCAAGGTCACGTGTCTTAGACATGTAAGAAAACCTTGGTTCCTTTCATAGGGCCCGGTACTGGGAGCACTTTGTCGCCATGTAATGCTTGTGACAGATGCATCAGTTGAAGAGTGGTCATGAGTGATCGCCTGGAGGTTGGAGTGTGTAGAGGTTGCCATTTTACTTGGCACATCTACTGCCTGGAAATTCTGGCAGTGTTTCTTGATTTGAAACATTTCCTCCCGGACCTGAAAAACCACCATGTATTGGTGGTCCCAGGGCAAACTCCCAGGGGATGAGACCCCTGAGGACCAGGGATTTAATGCTTCACAGTGATGTTGTGAAGCACATATGTAGAAGCTTTAGGCAAGCCCAATTGGACCTCTTCGCCTCTCAGGACGACGCAATGACCCCTATGATTCTCTCTGGCACTACCACGCTTCTATCATTGTCTATTTAGTGTGCAGAAATCCCTTGTTAAACGTTTCCTTCACGGTGCACTGAGGTTGGGCCTTAGAACAATCCCATGTCCCATTATTGGACCTGGCTGTAGTGTTAGAGGCTTTCTATGCTCTTTTCTTTGAGCCTATTAAAAAGATTTCTGATATTCATTTTTTGGCCAAAGTGACCTTTATAATAGCCATCACCTCTCCGAGGAGAGTTGGTGACCTTCAGGCCCTTTCTGTGACCCTTACTTATCTAGACTTTGTGCCTCTCTGGCCAAAGCATTTGCCTACCCCTGAGTGGGGTGTGTTTCCAAAAGTACTTTCCTCAACACTATGGCCAGTCATGCTGCAGGCCTCCTGTCCTCCTCCCTTTTGGGAGAACAACCAGCAGAAGCTAAACTGGGTGAGCACATATGTCCACAGAACTTGACACAGCTCGAGTTCCTGAAGAAAGCAGATATTGAAAGCAGATATTGTGAAGTACATTTGCATTTATTCATTTGGCAGGCACTTTTATCCAAAGTGACTTACAGTGAATTCAAGGTACACATATTTTTATCAGGACTTGCCCTCCCCTGGGATCAAACCCACAACCTTTGCGGTGTTAACACAATGCTCTACCAGTTAAGCTAACAGGAAGGCCTTACATTGGTAGCAACAATGTGGGCATTGACCTCAGTCAATGACTTCTGTTGTATGGATCTATGTATGTAAATAAAATCATATGTTTAGTTTGACATGAGGGTAAGTAAATTATGGCAAAAGAACAGTTTACACAGTTACTCTAAGCCCAGATAACTTTCTTTTTTTCTGAAACACAAGAGGCTATCATTTAATAAATATCTAGTTGGATAGACTTAACATAAATCGCAGAAAATTATTACTTGCATTGAGCATTAAATTCAAAGCACTGGTAAAGCATTGTTTTACATATGTAAGGTTTCAAGTTTTATGAAAGTAATCTCAAGCTTTCTTAATCATTCATTCTTTGGTTTTACTAGGTTTATGGGAACATGTTACGCCCTCTTCTGGTACATTTTCTCTCTGGCACATGTGGCTTTGTTTGTCACAAGGATCAGCTACACAGAGGAGCTGCGTTCATTTGTTGGTGCACTTATTGTTGGGACATACAACATTGTTGTGGTCATCGTTCTTACCAAGCTCCTGGTGGCCATGCTGCACAAGAGCTTCAGACAAATCGCTGTAAGTGACCTCCATATCAGATGTTTTATCACTACCATATCATTACCATAATAATCATATTTTTTTAACATTAACAGTAGAAGTGTGAATCATATTTTTTGAAAATAAACTTTAAAGTACCTAAAGCCATATTTTACGTGCTTGTGTATAAAAGTGTATTGCATCAAGCACCAAAACAATGATGGGATGGTGAGAAAGCGGCATAATTCGGACATCAACAAAGTAACTACCGAAAGAGAGAGATGTTAGATAAAAAATAGAAAAACATCAGTGAATATATAAACTTTGAAAGTAAGGGTTATGATTAGGCAAAGTTGGGCCTGGTCTATGCAGCTTTGGAAAGAACTCAAAGAGTAAGAAGAAACTTGTTGAGGTTGCTTAATTTGTTCTTGATAGATATGTTATGTTACTTTTACTGTATTTCACAGAACTAAGATATTGTGATATGTGAAGTGTGTCATGGGTGTTCAGCAGAGAGGATTACATTACATTATAGTGTAGTTTAAATAAGAGGCCAACAAGCAGTGGAGTTACAATCCAAATGCTACATGGGCACAGAAACCAGTGTATTCATTGTTGTACTTAAATGATTTTGTTTGCTTGCAGAACCACGAGGATAAGGAATGGAAATTTGCCCGTGCAAAGCTGTGGCTCAGCTACTTTGATGATAAATGCACCCTGCCCCCACCATTCAACATTCTCCCCTCACCCAAGACTGTGTGTTATCTGGTGATCAGCCTAAGCAAATGGATCTGTTCCCACACCACCACGGGCAGAGTCAAGAGACAGAACAGTCTCAAGGTACAAGAGAGACATATCCTTATACATCTATAATAAACATGATTTCACTTTGAAAAGTAGACACATTTGTACATTTGTGGAAAAACATTGTTAGTCCTGGAACATTTCTTTTAACCAATCAGATTGTTGGATTAGGTTGATGTTAGTTTTAAATTAGAACTGAGCTTATATATCATTCTTATCAACCTATTATTTATTTGAGTATTGAATATTGTCTAACTGGGATGCCAGATAATGAAGACACATTGAGATTTTCTCCACATTGAGATCCTTGATTGATTCCTTAATCAAAAGTAGTAGGCTAATTGGTGTACTAGGTGAGCATGTTTCAAAAATCACTGTAAAACTCCCTATACATGATCCTATAATTTATGTTTTCAGGAATGGAGGAACCTAAAACAGAAGAGAGATGAAAACTACCAGAAAATCATGTGCTGTTTAGTGCACCGCTACCTGACTTCCACACGGCAGAAAATGCAGAGCACAGACCATGCCACTGTAGAGAACCTCAATGATCTGCGTCAGGACCTCTCCAAGTTCCGAAACGAAATGAGAGACCTTCTGGGATTCCGCACCTCCAAATATGCCATGTTCTACCCCAGAAGCTAAGCCACGCCCATGTAAAAAATGCTTAACATGCTCAGCCGATTTCTCCTTTTGTTGTTTTTTTTGAAAGATATAAGACCATAAAAATCCTAGGACTCTACTGGAATTGTATCATACTCTGTTCATTTTATGCCAAAGCCTCCAGGACCATAAAAGTTATGTAATATTCTTGCATCATACTTGTTTTCTAAAATGGTGGAAATTCTTTTAAAATAAACAACATTTATTATGAAGAGATGTTTTATATTTAACTGTAAGTTCTTTTTTCAGTATTTTATTTTTATTGTATTGTCAACATGTCATGGATGTCTAAAAGTAATAATAGTTATTTACACTAAAGGGAATATTTACTCAACATACAATTTTATCAGTTTATCTTGGCAGTGCATACATGCTGTTGTTGTACAAATCAGAATGTACAACTTATATCATATATTCAGAGTACTGCATCATAAGTGAAGGAAAACAAGCATTTTCTGTTAATTCCAATGGAAGTCGAGTGCTCTTGAGATAGATTGTGGGATTGGCAGCAGTGGGGAGAAAGTGTTAATGCACTAATATGCCCGGAGATACAAGGCTCTGGCTATAAGCAGCATTGGCCAGATTTCATCAGTTTCACTGAAAATGTGCTATAATTTTCACAGTTGACACAGATCTGTTCTGAGTCAGGTTCTTCTATAGCAGATGAACCAAAACTGACTTTCACTACAATTGAGTCTTAAAAAAATTGAATTGAAAAAGAAATTGAATTGAATAAAATTGAATTTATCTAATATATAACTTTCACACTTAGCCTTTTGGTACAAGCCTTTTAAGAACTATTAGTTAAGGCTTTGTCCAGCCAAACAAGGTTGGTTTGTCAATCTTTACTTTTACCAGGCTGCAAAAACTGGTTGTAAATGGTAACTTGTTGCAAATCCATAAAAAAAAAACACACATTAGCATAAGTATTTAGACCCTTTCCTACAGCACTTTAATTTAGCTCAGGTTCCTCCCATTGCCTTGGTTGTTGCTAAGACGTTTCTATCTTGATTGGAATCCACCTGTGGTACATTTAATTAATTGGACATGATTTAGAAAGGCACAAACCTCTCTATAAAGTTGACAGTGCATAGATGACAATGCACAGCAAAAACCAAGCCATAAGGTCAAAGAAACAGGATTGTTGCAGAACACAGATCTGAGGCTGACTACGAATAATACTGCTGCACTGAACGTTTCGAAGAGCACAGTGGCCTCTATGTAGTGTACAGTTTTTCTTTTCAATAAATTCAGACATTTCTAAAACTCTGTTTTCATTTTTTCATTATGGGATACTGAGTGAAAACTACTGAGGGGAAAAGGTATTTAAACAAATGTAGTACCAGGCTGCACAAAATTTAAGTGAAGGGTGTCTGAAAGCACATTGTGTGTGTAAAATAGAAGGCACCCAGAGATATTAGTAACCTAAAGGTGAGGGCTGTAAAATGCTTAATAACAAACTGTTAAACAGTAATAATGGTGCAAAAAGCCACAACTACACAACAGTAAAATATGGACACTTTAATAATAACATTTTAATAAACTATTTTATATAGCGCCTTTATATAGCTGAGGGCATTTTGTGAGAGCTTATGAGTTAAGTGTTTGTGTCTTATATAGTCAATCAACCATGTGACCCAAATTTTAAAATTATTTAAATTATTAAATAACTTTTTAAATATCGCCTGTGCAGATCAATTTAGGTCTTTGGTTAAAATATGCACACAAATAATCACATGAAGACAGTATTAATGGACAAAACTAATGATGGACTTTATTTTTCTTTCATAAAATAAGTTATAGCTCACTAACATTCACCATTAACATTCGGTTTCTACTGTATGAAAATATTTAATAGACAAACATAAAACAAATCCCACATTTTGTCAAAAAACCTTCAAGATTACTCTCTTTACACTGCTAATAAAAAATATTTTGTAAATGGCATGGATGAAAACACCAAAATCTTGATCTTTACATTGTGGTTTCTGTTACTTCTCATGTTCTACTAAGTCATTCATAACATTAATTGGTACTGCCATTTTGATGTTCATCACAACAATAAGATAATAAGCAAAAATTGAGCCCAACCAGGAGTCTGCTGTGAGCTCTAGTAATCCTTGGCTTTCATTGTATGGGCCACTTCCTGCATCCTGCACCGAAGAAATTGGGTCATGCAGGATGCAGGAAGAGACTAAGACAGTCTGTAAGAGTTCAGCAATGCTTGTTCTTCAGCATGTTGAAGGCTCTCTGGTTTTTCGTCTTGAAAGCCATAACAAAATGGTGGGGTGCGATCATTCCACGGCCCTCATCATCCACTTGGCCCATAAAGATGTAGTTCAAACCTAGTGATACCACACAGAAAGAACCTGAATGCAGTGACAGAGCGGCAGAACATTCAGGAAGAGCTTTTTATCAGCATGTCCTTAGGGCCTTGCTCACACTTAATATCACATATGTTTATTCACCTTATAAACATATGGCAGTAAGAAAATGTTTGACATTTGACTGAGTTTTGCCACTTACCTTTACGAAAGTGTTTAATGAGCATGTTGCATCAGTATCTGAAGACAAACTTAAAGCTCTTAATCACACTTAAAGGAATGGTAAACCAAAAATGAATCAGTTATTATATACTTTTTTTCTTTTATTATGCTTAAAATATTCAGTAAAACAAAAAAATGGAACAATCTTTACATATTCAGAAACTTTCCATAGTTCTGTGCATGTAACAGCAGTTTACGTGACCACGTCTGTCACAGTCCAAAAAGTGGTAATTGTATTGAATTGGATTACTTTATGACAATTTTCATTTTTGGGTGAACTATTCCTTTAACTATTCCATTTGCTACTTGAAAATGGAACAGAATGTAAATTCACCATCACCATTTTTAAATCAGTAAGTTTTACTGATAAAGCAAAATCAATCTGTTACATTTAAAGTTTAGGTGTTAAACCTTTAGTAAAAAAAAACATAGCTTTGAATTAGTTATTAACAAATTTTTGTGTAGGCAATGAATCTCTAAATGAGTCCCTACATATGTGTAAAAATGACTGAGAATATGTCTTAACAGCAAGTCCTGTCACTTACCTCGTCTGACATAGGGGCATTTCTTGCAGAGGATGACAATCTTGGTGCTCATGGTTTTGCCAGCTTGCTGGATGGCAAGATTGCCCTCCTTGTAAACGTTGATAATGGAGATGGTAGCTAACATGCTCCCTCCACGCGTTACAGCAGTAATGACCGTTCCTGAAATCACTGAAGGATGAAACAAATCAGCTATTGAGCATCATTTCTGATTTTTCTGGCCCAGGAATCTAAATAAAAAATGTAAGGTGTGACAAAATACAATTTAATACCAGCAATTGGTCTGTCTAAACATCTGTTTAACATTGTGCACCTTAACAAAAGTCACAGCCAATTCAAAGAGTGTTTGGACAAATCTACTATTTTATAATAATGCATCCCTTAACTGGCCTTTCTTTTGAAAATTGTGAGGGGTTTATCAAAATATCCAATGTTCCTCAACTTCCAAAATCAGTCCTAAGCTTGTCCATATTTAACATTTGATAAGCATGAGGGCTTACCTGCTATGATTAACTAAATTTTGCTTTTAAGGGGCAATGACATGAGTTTCTAAAAACAATTTTGAAAGTTAGTGTTAAGAATATCTGAAGAGGAAAGGGTGGGCTCAGCCTAAGAGGACGATTCAAGAATTTAAGTCATATTGGTTGTAACAAGAAAAGAGGTTGGTTTAACTAGAGAAGGCTCACAATATTACTCAAAAATGGCTTGAGTTGAAATATAATTTATAAAGATCCATGCAAATTGTTACACTTTCTTTGTCCATCACATACTGTGTGACGCCTTTTTCTTTGCAACTATTCAAAACTTGTTGAACTAAGAATTTTCTCCTTAACTAACATTTTGTTGACTGTTAGGGGGCAGCCTTGCTTTCCATACATAAGAAATATGTTTTGCCACTGTCATCTGGTTTCTTTTACAGTGTTTGTTGAAAAATATGATTATTTACTTCATGGTTACTTGTAACGTGTGCCTGTAATTTTCCACCTTCGCTCACTATCTTGTTTCTCAACGTGACTCTGGTTTCCAGTCACCACAGGATTTTACCATGGGCAAATCCAAGTAAACATCAACAAAAATCTTAATTAAATATCTGCTTGTAAACAGGTCATACATTTGAACATTGCAGACATTGCAGTGGGGTGGAGACCTAGACTAAATCAACACCCCCTCTTTAAAACAGTTTGCCAACAGCACACTACAGCCTATTTACACAAGCAGACTGTGTCCCAACAAACAAATCCACTGTACTGAATGGCAAAAAATCCTCAAGGAACATAAAAAACTGTACATAAACCAACAGTACAAAGATAGCATGCAGAAAAAACATACTAGTTTTTAAAGCTTACAGGTTTATAGACAAAATGTGAACAATGGTTGACGGTTGCACTTGTGCAATGATGCCCCCCACCCACAAGTTCTCACTTTGCTTGTGTGTGTGTGTGTGTGTTTGTGTGTGTGTGTGATTGTGTGTTTGGATGTATGCCTGTCTCCATATGTCAGCAAAAAGTTACAGCATGTACAGAGTATTTCATACCAAAGTTGCTGGAACAGTAGTGGCTCTCAGGGGTTCCCTTTCGGTTGCATTTCTGTTGACATAGCACTGCTGAATACTTCAAAGCTGGAAAAGCAAACAGAGATGGTAACATTTTCTACTGTAGAAACTGGTGTATATTAAACAGTATTTGTTCACTTAAAGATGCAGTATGTGATTTCTGAAAAATTATCAACACCCCAATAAACACCCTTATCCATATATGCTAGATGTCTGTTCTATGTGTGTGAGACCAATTCCTACAATACAATGACACTCTTGTAGCCAATCAGCAATAGCAATGTTAAATGGCAAAGGAAATGATTTAAATTGATAAAGTGTGTTCAAAATAAAATCAGGGTGTAGTTGAACATATTGTGTTTGTCATGCTAATAGAACATGACAAATTTTAACATAATGAACTAAACCTGGATACCTTCTGACACCTTTGTGATCTCAGGAGAAAGTTACTGTAACTGTAACTGCATACATTTGCTCTCACAAAAGCCCGGCTCACACTGTGCAATTTTGGTCATGATTTGGTCATCTGAGACAAATTTTGAAAATCCTAAAAGATTCCTATAATCCTAGTCTAAAATCTGTAGTCTTTGATCACTTGTTTGACATGTCCACCGACAGCCGATCAATGGCCGTTGCGATCGTTTTTTCCTCCAATTAAATTCTGGCAGTGCCAGACGATTTCAGACACTATCCTGCAGTTACTTCTCCAATGGTGACCGTCAAACCAAGAACCAATAGGAGCGCTAAAACTGTTTATGCAATTAGCTACGCAATTAGTTACAATTAGCTACCAAGCTACAATTATAGCGAGAGAACGAGGGTCACGGATTGATGAGGTAAAACTCCGGACAAGTCTTTGTGTACGTCTGATTTTGTTGCGTCTTGACTGTCGTACAATCTGACATTATGACATTAGAGATCCTACAGTGTGACATGGGGACCATTTTCATAAAGTGTGACAAGTAACAATTGCAAAAGATTATTAAAAATTGCGTGATATGAGAGGGCAAAACCTCTGCCCTCTCATATCTAGATCAGCTCGTCCCACCCCCTCTGCTCCCTGCCTGTCTGATGTTCTCAGACATAGCTCTGGTCTTAGGGCTGCTTAGAGGAACTGGTCTCCAATGCCAAATCTAATTACTCCCATAATGACAGTAACAACTGTACTGACTCTCGCTTTTTTCAAAACCTTCTCCTCACTACTCTGTCCTACCCCTCCACCTCCATCACCTGCTCTTATAGCTGATGACTTTGCCACATTCTTCTTACATAAAACATCAGCAATGAGCAGCCAATTCTCCTCACCACAGTCTGAAGACTGCACCTCACTTGCAACTAATTATCTGTCTTCCTTCTCTCCACATTCTCCACAAATATCTCCAAACTCATCCTCTCCTGTCACCCTACTACCTGTCCGCTTGATCCTATGTCCACTTACCTCCTCCACACCATTTCCCCTTCTGTCCTTCTTATGCTCAACCACATTTTCAACACCTCCTTCCATACTGGAACATTTCCCACAGCTTTTAATAAGCAGGCTCGGGTAACCCCACTGCTTAGGAAACGTTCCTTAAATCCTGCACTTCTGGATAACTACAGAGCGGTATCTCTTCTACCGTTCATTGCTAAAACACTCAAGCAGGTTGTGTTCAAGCAACTCTCTACATTTCTCACACAGAATAATTTGCTGGACATCAACCAATCCAGATTCAAAAGTGGCCACTCAATGGAGGCGACCCTGGTCTCTGAAGCCCTCTGGTTGGCAAGAGCTGTTTCCAATTCCTCAATCCTCATCTTGCTGGATTTGTCTGCTGCCTTTGACACCGTCAACTATGAGATTCTCCTGTCAAACCTCAGAAACATGGGTATTGCGGGAGCTGCACTTTAATGGTTAAACTCTTACCTGTCAGGTAGATCCTTCAGGGTGTCCTGGAAAGGCAATGTTTCGAAGCCACATCAGCTCACCACTGGGGTTCCTCAGAGCCCAGTTCCTTGACAACTTCTTTTTTATGATCTACATGTCACCATTAGGGACTGTAATCCATAAACACGAATTCTCTTACAACTGCTATGCCAGTGACGCACAATTCTTTCCCACAAATTCGTTCCAACCAGACAATACTACAGTAGCTGCTTGCATTGCAGCCTGTCTAACACACATTTCAACATGGATGAAGGACCATCAACTTCAGCTCAACCCTGCCAAAACTGAACTCCTGGTAATGCCAACAAACCCAACACTTCACCACAACTTCTCAATTTAGCTTGGGTCATCAACTGTAACTCCTTCCAGAACAGTCAGGAACCAATTTATTTTTTGCACCGTCACTTCGCTGAAATTTGCACTTTAAATCTGCACCTTAGTCAGCGCTCTGCTGTTTTATGTTTCTGTCCTGTGGCGTGTTGTTTAATGTGTCGCACTTGTTTTCAATATTGTCGCTTTGTTTAATGTTGTCAAATGTTTAATGTTGTTTAATGTGTAATGCCCTGTAGCCCTTGTTGTATTCTGTGCCTCTATGTTTTGTTCTGTGTAGCACCAGGTCCTGGAGAAACGTTTCGTTTCAATATGTATTGCATCAGCTGTATATGTTGAAATGACAATAAAACTCAATTGACTTGACTTACTAACACTATTTCTTTCTTTTGTTCTTTCCTTTAAAAAAAGTAGCATGGCACAATACTACCACACTGTTGCCTTTGTTTGTTGTTTTTTATTGTTCTTTCATTTGTAAGTCACTATAGATCAAACTGTTTGCTAAACGCCTAAATGTAAATGTAAACTACTGCTCTGCAAATGTTTCCTAATAGCTGACACAGCATTGAAATTGGTGGTGTAAACTGGTCTATTCAGCAGAACTATTTAATTGTTCCATTGACTTCAAACCCTTAATGCAATCCTTGTACTGTAGGCTAACATTAAAATTCACCAACTGCTACTTACGTATGGGTCTGGTAGTGGGTGGAGCTGTTGTTGTTGGTGGAACAGTTGTGGCAGGAAACTTTTTTGGTCTAAATTTGTAATGACCAATAAAACCATCTGCTGTTAAACTCAGATCTGAGAGAAACTGAATGAAGAGCTGATTCCCCTCTGAAAACACAGGCCTAAGGAAAGATAAATCTACAGTCATGTGAAAAAATTAGGACACCCTTTGAAAGCATGTGGTTTTTTGTAACATTTTTAATATATGGTTATTTAATCTCAATTTCAACAATACAGAAAGATTAAAGTAATCCAACTAAACAATGGAAACTGAAGAAAAGTCTTTTCAAGATCTTCTGTGAATGTCATTCTACAAAAATAACTAATCTAACTGAGGAAAAAGATAGGACACCCTGGCCCCTAATAGCTAGTGTTACCTCCTTTGGCTGAAATAACTGCAGTGAGACGGTTTTTGTAGCCATCTACCAGTCTCCAACATCGGTCTGAGGAAATTTTACCCCACTCCTCAATGCAGAACTTTTTGAGGGGTTTCTTGCATGTACAGCCCTTTTCAAGTCACCCCACAGCATCTCAATGGAATTCAAATCTGGACTTTGACTTGGCCATTCCAGGTCTCTCCATTTCTTCTTTTTCAGCCAGTCTTTGGTTGATTTACTAGTTTTGGTCATTGTCATGTTGCATGGTCCAGTTCGGCTTCAGCTTTAATTTTCTAACTGATCGTCTCACATGTTCTTCAAGCACCTTCTGATACACAGTAGAATTCATGGTGGATTCTATGATGGTGAGCTGACCAGGTCCTGCCGCAGCAAAGCAGCCCCAAACCATGACACTTCCACCTCCATGCTTCACAGTTGGTATGAGGTTCTTTTCCTGGAATGCTGTGTTTGGTTTACGCCAAACATGTC
>JBAJNP010012879.1:0-12798 GCA_036877545.1 Yasuhikotakia modesta | reverse complement strand
TGTAAGTATATGACATGAGTAATAGTTATTTTTTAAAGGATTTGCAATGCAAGCTTCATAACAAACTGTAAATACATTAATATAGTACTGTACTAATGTTATTATAGGCAAGGCTATAAAAAGACAGTGTTGTAAAATATGTAATGGGGTTCCGACTCGTTTATTTATCCACCTTGTGGTCTTTGGCCTAAAAAAATGTTGAAGACCCCTGATTTAGGTAATGTAGCAGTACACAAGCCAATGAAGGTTTTCTATGGTCTATTAATATACTGGATCATTTACCAGACATTAAACCCAGACACCATTGCCTTACATTTATACATGCAGGTTATTGGTGGTTCATTTGCTGGCTCAGAACACTGTCAAAGCCTGTGACGGTAATGCAAGGTGATTGTGATGAATTGTACTAATTTTCGCTTGCATGTTTGCTCGCCTTTTGCCCAAAGCAAACACGTTTCCAGACCACCTGATGGTGTTTGTCCTCCAGAGGTTGGAGAACAATAATGAGAAGAACAGGATGGTTCTTAGACATCTCATCCAGGGAGTTTTACATCTGTAATCAGACACTTCAATGTTTCTTCATGGAACAAGACGCTCCTATCCAGACTGTCATTCATGTTTATGGAAAATCAGAAGGTTTTGCTGAGCTGGTCATGTTCAGACCTGAAGGTTTATTGTTGTAGTCTTGTCTGTTGAAGCCTCCATTATGGAGTCAATCACAAAGTTGCTGGTTCCTTCCAGCTACAGACAACCTCTGGCTGACCACAGCCACATGTATTGCATATAAGTGTTCTAGTATAAAAGTATAGAACTCATATGGTGGAGGTCTATACTAATAAATTTGCAGGTTCTTGATAAATTGTGTTCATATTCATATAGCAAGAACAACGACCCCCAGACTCAGAGGAAGTGACCAATGAGGCTCTGCGGAGCATTTGTGACAACACACTCATCTTTTCACTACTACAGTGAGTATACAGAGCAAGTACATACAAGTACACACCCTCCTCAGACAACCCTAGATTTTCCTCGACATTTGTAGCCATGACTCTTGTGGTTCATTTTGGCTACAGGCTGAGTTTCGTTCAGATGTTTTTTCTGTCCTTAGCAGTGGAATTTGTATGGCACATTTAGGGCAATCTTATGATTGACTGGTATCATATGTCATTTGTCATTTTATTTTCCTGACAGTGAACTTGATAAATGTCCAGCTGTCACATAATATCTCTTCTGTCATTTTTAATGCCGTAAGCAGTGCTGTCACTCGGTAAAGTAACTCAGGATTAAGGTTTGAAGTGGTTTAAGGCTTTGGGTTCTGTTTCGTGTAGATTAATTACCATTTGGGTGTTAATGTGTTGTCCCACCTCTTGTAAATGAAATTTCATGATAATTAAGTTTGTAATTCTCAATGGCCATCTCCCACTTACCGTTTTATTATTTATGGCTGTTATTAAAGCGCTCATTGTTGTAACTTTCTTTTCTGTGTAGAGCTGCAGAAACATTGTGTTGGAAAGCACAGAGCGGTTTTCTGCTGATTTGATTGCTAATAACTTTCCTGTAGCTCATTTGGTAGAGCTTGGCGTTAGCAACGCCAAGGTCATGGGTTTGATTCTCAGAGAATGCATGTGTTAGGAATTTACTTAAACTAGCCATTCAAGACACTTGACGAATGTATATGTCTCTCTATCACCCCCACTGTTCGTAGCATAAAATTGCAGGTTCCTTACAGAAATTTTTTACAATCATTACATTGGAAATTGGTAGCTAAATATGAAATTTGACAGCTAAAATTATTAAGCAGTACTGTTGTTCTGAGGTAAGGGGACCATCATAAACACTGATCTGCTATGTACTTGTTAAAAAACTGATTCGTTAATTTTAAACCAAAACAAATTACAGACCTAGAATACCTGTAGTTGATCCTACAGTATCATCTACAGTATCGTCATCAACCTATCATCATGATCCTACAGTATCATCTACAGTATCATCATCAACCTATCATCATGATCCTACAGTATCATCATCAACATTTAGCATGATGTGTGGGCACGTCCATCTCAACGCACGTGATTGTCACAATCATTTTGCCGCCATAATCAGACACATGCAAGTCAATCCTACAGGCATCTGCGTAAAAATCTGTTAAACTGTGTGAGATGAGCTTTATAGTCATTGAACACAGTACATCATCTTCACAGCCAAAGCCAGCAGCCCCAGCTCTGCAGTACAGCTTGTAAAAGCGAGTATCTAGAGAGACATTAGATCTTTCTTTCCTGTGGGCTTCCCAACATCAACAGCAGGCAGTTGACACGGATCTCTCCTCAGCAGACAGTGCAAGACAGTTTATGTGCCGATGAGACTGACTCTGTTCCCCTCCAAACACAATTGAATGATAACCAGGAAGGTGTCAGGAGACTGTAACATGCAGCCAGGCTATTTTTAGAGTTGTTGTGTGTTGTTTGTTAATGTTTTGTTTTAGAGTCTAGATGTTTGAGGTTTATTGGACGTATCATGAGTTTTTGATGATGGTTTGTCTGGGTGGACACTGATTTGTGTCACGTTGTGAGGTTTTTGTACAATGTTAGACATTTTCATGGTAAATTACCTGTAAAGTTATGCTTTATTTTATCTTTAGTAGATAACAGTTACTGTTATCTGTTAACAGTTAGGAAGTTACTAACAGATAACTTCCTAAAATTAGGAAGTGGCATATCTTACCCCACTCCCCTCTGCATTATATAGAAAAAATGATGTTTCTACTGCATAAGGTAGATTTTCCAGATGGTTTTTGAACTTCCTCTGCTTGTAATTCACTTCATCAGAAATGAGTTGGTGGTTTTCTGTGTGTAGGTTTGTGGCCGATGCTGCTCTGAACTGACCCCAAACCAGTACGCCAACGCCACAACCGCCCTGCGCAAGACTTTAATTATGCTGACCAATAGGAAGCGAGCAGCACAGGAACCCAACCTCATCTTCAGTGCACAAGGTGTGGAAATGTATACGCGCATGATTATGATGTCATCAGTGAGCTCAGTCACAGCCTCTCCATCATTGGAGAAGAGCTTTTCCACTGGGTGACCCGCAGACACCCTGGAATCACGGTGCCTTTCCAGCACTGCGGCAAAGCCAGCAGCCGCCATTAACCGTTTTTTCCGCTGTTGGCTTGTACTCAATTTCGCTTGCAGTCGTTTTGTTTTCTTTGCAGGTCGTTTGCTTAGCCATTTGTGTCTGGTTCTAATTAGTCAAATGAAAAGTGGTATTTATCAGCTGAATTAAGTTTGTGGGGCAGAGGGTAATTGTTTCTTACGCTGACAGTGATTAAATTGAACTCTCTAACAGGACAAATAAGTCCCGGGCTTAGTGATTATTTATTCGTTAATTGTAATGCTTTTGGATCATGTGCCGCACTAATGGGTTACCCTGGTCTGCCCTGTCTCTCTCTCTCGCTCACGCTCTGTCTTCCTCTTCTTCGTGTCTCTCCGCAGACTCCAGTCTTCCCTCGCAATATATTTTAACGGTACGACTCCTGGTAGGTGTTGAATTTAAAGCTTAAAGTTTTCACTGGGTAAGTAAGCAGTGAATATTACGTTTCATATTAATTCACAGTATTTCTCTCTTTTGATTGATGATCCCATTTAGTAACAACTGAAATTGTGTCATATTTCTCAGGTTAATGCCTCATTCCCGTTTCCATGTCGGGGGCACAACGCTTCCTCTCTGAGTCTGCTTAATGCAATCAGCCCTAATATTCACCCTAAAGCCATAGCACTGTGGGAAGACCAGATTCCACAGTTACTCAATTATCTTGAAGGTCTGTTACAGTCTTCTAAAGTTTTCTTCATCACTTCTTCAAAGTTAATCTAAAACTCATTCATGAGTTAATTTGTTCACTCATTTATATAGAGCCAGACAAATATTGGATCTAAATTTGTGACAAACAATACAACAAGAGTTTTCGTCTTGCGACTGACTGCAATTACCAGTTGCGGTTCTTGTTTGTACTTTGGAAGTTCTTCTGCCAGGTTAAGGTTTCAGATAAGCTCAAGTGTTCCTCGACACCACAACCACCTGTCCTTGGAGATCTCTCAAGACAACCAGATGTTTCCAAGATACAGCCCAAATCATATTTTACCATAAGAAAATCACATTTCACAGTTCTAAACTTTTCCGTGAGATACAGGGCGCAGCTTTAAACACTTCTATTGAATATCTAATTACCTTTGCTTGCATTTTTTCCAGAATGTGGTTTATGACTGAGACTTGTGTACGATTTCTTTATTTCATACCAGAATCGACAGAAGACTCGCTGGACCAAAAGAACTGGGAGGAGAGTTTTCATCTATAATTTGAAATGAAGAACTGAAATGAAGTTTGGTTAAGGAATGTTCTGGAACAAAGTTAGCCATTAGGACATAGGAAGCAGAAGTTATTATTGGTGTTTAAACAGACCTCACTTTCTGATTGTGATGAAGCTCTGGCAGCCATTGACCACGTTGACCGTGGTGGACTGGTCAGCTTGCAGTGGAAACCACATGATACCTTCCTATAGTGTAATATACAGTGTATATTCCTAACAGTGTAATATAAGCAATGGTCCAGATCTGAAATTTTATTCATGTTTTTATATGGCATGTTTCAAGTCTTATATCTTGTTAGTTGTAATCGCTTACATTTATTAATTTGGCAGATGCTTAAAAGTGACTTACAGTGAATTCAAAATATGCACTTTTATCAGTACTTGTGTTCCTTGGGATCAAACCCACAGCCTTTGCGATGCTAACGCAATGCTCTACCAGTTGAGCTACAGGAACACCTGTCTGGTTATGTCATATTATGTGGGGTCGTTTCATGCTGTGTCATTTTATATGTTATCATTTGGTATTAAAAGTAATATTGGGCCATATTTTATGCCACCCAAAATGGTGGAGAATCAGATTCAGCCTATGCATTTGTTATGTTTTTATGCTATTGGTGTGATTCTCCAGGAGCGCTGTAATGAATAACTGATCAGGAAACAGCTGCAGGAATCAGTAATAAGCTATCTTTGTAATGATACAGTTAAAAGAATGGCATGTGCCCTAATGACAGTTTTTAATCATAGACTGGTGCTTAAATGAAACCCATCTCAACCCATTTGGAAATGTGAAGCTTTGGCAGCCATTTAAAAGCCTCCAACAGACAGTGATGGAAGTAAAAGACTGTAATTGGTTTTGCAGGGTGTTGTCATGGCAATGGGCCTGCGTGCTAGCAGCCATCTTGATGGAAAACCGGAGGAGTTCTGGAGATCTGACGTTTTCAAAAAAGCCTCAGGGATATTTGGTCTACTCAAAGTGAGTTGATGTTGGTGTGATTCCAAAAGCAAATCCAAAATGTCTGTTTTTGTATTGCTCATGGAGGTTTATGTTTACATTCATATATTTGTTTGGCGTGTGCAATTCACAAAAACACCCGTTTCATGCTGGGAGGAAAATTTGCCGCTTCTGTGAGTCGTTCTCTGAGTGACTTGCTAAACTCTTCACTGGATTCTGTTGCAATAACGTCAGCAGTTATGTGATTTTTATGTCAAGGATCATTAATTTTCATTAAAGAATTAAAGTGCTACAAGTGCTATTAAAGTTTACATTTGTATCATTCATAATACAGTTTTGCTGTTTAAAAATAATGTTCACTGTTAGAGGATGAAACTACTTACTTTAGTTCCTTCAGTGATTAAATAAACAAAGACTTTAGGGAAAATGGTATATAGACCAAAAACCAAAAGAGTCACAAAGTCAAAAAAGATGAAAAAAAAACATTTTAATGTATTTTAATCATTTTTACTGTCCAAAATGTGTACAGTTATAACAGAGGTATTGATTCTGATTATTGTTTAATAAAGTGGATTATCCAAAAAATAAAGTGAATTAATCTGGATCACCTGAAAATAAAGTTTTAGGGTTATAAAACATAAAAGCAAAGTTATCATGTAAAACGAAGAGGAAAAATATTCTTCATTATTTCTGGGTCACGGATCAATTAAGTAAATGTGTGACACTGGGCATGTTAACTCCTCTGTGTAAAAGGTCAGATTTGATTGGTTCAGTGAAGCACACAAGATGATCTTTAAAACTTTTCACATCATGCTGGGATAACACAGATCACCGGCTTTTGCACAAACCTCTGGAAAAAGAAAGGCAGAGCGAACATAAATTTCTTGTTTAGATTTATAGACTGATGATATTATATAATTAAAAAGTGAAGTGAAGACCACCGGAGAGTTGCTGAAGTTTTATTTACTTGGAAAATCTCAATGTAAAATCCTGTTTTTGTGTTGAGAAGCAGCTTTAATTTTAGATATTAAGTCCAACTCGGTTATTTTGTTTCAACCAAAATTAGACAAAAATCATTTAAAGTGATTAATTAATATTAACACAATTTCCATATTATAATTTGCATATGCAAATGAATACCATGACACTTGCTGATTAGTCAATAAAGAAATAATGAACAGCTCTGTTTAAGACCTTGACAAATCTCTCACTTTCTTTAATGTCCTCTGGGGTTTGATAACTGCAGAAACAAAACATTTACTTTAAACACCTATTACTTTAATTCTGCCCAAACTGAAACTTTAAGCAGAATCATTTATTTTCTTTTTCCTAAATACCTCTTTGGTTTCCTTCAGGCATTGACTAATGAGACGTGTGTGCTTGGAAAATAATGTGGTTTGAATCGTATTAGATCTCATTCTCATTGTTGATGATTCTCTCTCTCTTTATCTCTCTATCCAGAACTTGGTGACATTCCATAATCTGGGAGCTTGGGATGTCTCTCCCAAAGACTGGAACCATGGGATGCTCCGGGCAGCCATAGACTGTGCCTATAGCCTATTGTACATTCAACTGCGTTAAAGGTACTATCATATTATCACAATCAGAATCGGTAAAGCTGCAATCTGTAACCATCGACTCTCTACCACCCTCTATGTTTTAGATAAAAAAATGCAGGTTGCAAAAAAAGTCAAATCAGGCAAAATTGCAGCTTTTAAGTTTCCTGTATAAAGAGGCTTTAACTGTAAAACCTGAAATCTTTAGTAATGTATGTTCATCTCTGTGCTGTTGAATGTTAATAGCTAATTTACCATTTTCTCTGTTTTAACAGGGTTTTCATTGGACTACAAGGACAATCAGTCAAGAACCTGTTAGATACAGTATCTGTGAGAAACTTAACAACCAACATTCATTATCTGTCATATGCCTTATTTTACTGATGTGTGTGTTTGTACAAAACCATAAGGAATTAGAATTAATTGATGTTTAAATTAAACAACATGTTTAGTTTATAATTCAGGACCAATGAGATTTCACGGTAGGCGACACACGACTATCACAACGTACCAAAAATAGCAAATATATGTCATAGTAATTTGACACTGTTGACAGTCACAGCTGGTAAGAGCAGAAGATCATTAACATCTTGGAGATGTGATTATCACATGCAGTCGAATCACTCTGCTAAAATTAATACCAAGTAAAACCTGGATTTATTGAAAAATAAATTCCCAGCTACTGGCATGTCTTTGAAATTGAGAAATAGTGTGTTATTTGCATTTATGTTTATGCATTTAGCTAATTTTATTTTATTTTATAGCAACATGTATTTAGGGTAACATATACATTTTATAAATATATAGTTTAGACAAAAATAGCAAATTCTTAACATATAATTAACCTACAAAAAAATGTTAAGAATATCTATATTATTTACACAGCAAAGACAAAATTAGGAAATTGTAGCACGTTTGTTTCTGTTTGAAAAATAAACCCAGTCAATATTTGCTAACTGGAATTGATTTTCAGATCCATTTTTTACCTTTTATGAGGAAATTCCTTTTTCTAAACCGTTTAACCAAACAGTATGTTGTCTGTTTATGTAGAATACAAAGTAGCTGTAAATAATGCATGAGTACTGCTGGAATACATCTGAAATAATTGGCCAGACACATTTTAGATTACACAGTTATTTACTGTCTACCATCGCAGTTTGAGAGTGTCACACCTGCTGACTTCAGGTTATACGCGATGCTCTGTGACAGACAAAAACTAAAATATAGGGGCATTTTTTGGCCATCAGATTTTAAATACCAG
This sequence comes from Yasuhikotakia modesta, assembly GCA_036877545.1. NCBI lineage: Eukaryota > Metazoa > Chordata > Actinopteri > Cypriniformes > Botiidae > Yasuhikotakia > Yasuhikotakia modesta. The sequence continues at coordinate 4,669 of JBAJNP010012879.1, read as the reverse complement.
TTCCTGTCACCTTCAGTGACATTTTGGCCACTTATTTGTGTGGCACGGATCTGTTTCAAATCAATTTTGGACACTGAATTGGATGAAGCCTGCACACGCAGACAGGAAGGCAGCTCAGATTTTGGAACAGAACTAATAGGACATCTGTGTTTTGTTTTGGTAGTGTTCAGAGTGGCGGTGAGGCCCTGCGGATCCCGTTGGCGCGAGCTCAGCTGGGCGCTGTCACGAAGCCATTAGATGAGGAGGGAGTTTTGGGACAAAATGAAGGACCCACAGCAGCACAGGACAGGTGTCACGCTGCTCTCCAGGTACACACACCTGTCCTGTCATGCCTCGGCCACTCAGACAAAGCAAACATCTCTCATTAACACGTTTATTATGGGAGATGCAGAACATGTTTCTCCTGACAGGAGATGTGTTTGACAGTAGAATTGTCCTTGAAGACAAAGTTTTTCATTGCAGTACAGTAGGTCAACCACTTGTGGGTTTTGCTGAAACCGATAACTAACATAGGATATCCGATTAATCGGCCAGTGGACTAGATCCACAATGTTCTGGTCAGCTTGCTTTTGCACCTCAATGATCAAAAATCGCAAGTGGTGAAGGTCAGTGGTTGGTCCACACATGGTAATTTAAATATTGATGCATTGCGGTTTCTAATAAAGTAAGAACCAACTGGTGAGTGTTTTATGTACTTGCCAAAGACAATTTTTGCACCCATTTGTAATTGGCAAGTTAATGTTGGAGCCTAGATGTAAATATTAAAAACATTGTAGCAACATTCCAGAAATTGCATCTAAAGCCAATTACAAAGCTGATGCAAAAAGCAGAACACTTTTACAGGTCTGATGTTTTCGTTTGTTTTTAATAATCCTCGTTTCAAAGTGTTCACATTACATTCCTGTCATATTATGTGCAATAGGAGAATATTTAGTTCAGAAGGTGTGTGTGTGTGTGTGAGTGTGTGTGTGTCCACCATGTTCCAGAATGATCTTCCTGAGTGTTATGAAGAGTTTATAGAGAGGGTTATGCATTATGGCAAGTTCATTAATGACCTCATCAAATACCTGGTGCAGTAACAGATTACAGCTTTATTAAAAGAACACTGTTAGATTAACATCACAGTACATTCTGTTTATTCAATACAATTTAGAATGTTAATGAAGTATCAAGTTCCCTTATTGCATAATCACTGCATCAGTGTTTTATTCTGTTATAGACTCATCAATGTCTTCATATAAAATTAATAAAGTAAAAACAGAATGTGTTTTTTTCTAAAGATTACAGTGATTCAGTTCCTTTAAGAGCAACTGGTCTGAGATCAGAGTCAGTGCTGCCAAATTGAAAAGTTTAAATGTTGTTTTCCTGTTTCATTTAAAACACAAGCACTTTTTACTTGCATCAGTTGTTTCTTTTGTTTTATATGTAGTTTTTAACTTTACTTTGGGATTTGTTTTTAGGGTTTTGTTCGGGAATTTTCCTGATAAGCGCTTTTCTCACATGAATTTGGGATCAGTGACCGAGGTTGGGTAGCGCAGACTTACTGTACAATCTGCAGTGTGGTGATAATCCCGGCAAGGACAGAACATCCTTGTTATTGTGCAAAATGTGCTGTTTCATGCCACCTCAGGAATCTATTATTGTGTTCAGCGGTTTTAATGGAGGTTTTGTCTGGTTAAAAGCATTGTAAAATGTATTGGAGAAGTCATCTGTATTTTCTATAGTATTTTACAAGATAAGACACCTCACTCTTGTTGGTTGTCAGCTATATTTATATTTAACATATGTTTAACATTCATTAATAGACAAAATCCTTCTTTCTGTCTCACTCTGTGTGTGTGTCTCTCTCTTTCTGTGTGTTTGTGTGTGTGTCTCTCTTTCTCTCTCTGTCTCTCTCTCTCTTTCTCTCTCTCTTCTTCAGGTCTGGTGATGTTGCTGTAGGATGCAGTCATTTTCACTGATGTACTTTACACTCTACATCAAGAGAAAATTATTCATTTTACTGTTGTTGCATTGAATTGTCCTATAATACTCCTTTATAGGTTTTTTTATGGACCAAAGTCTGTGGGAACAGAGAAAAATAAGAAGTAGAAGACAAATATCAAGCATTTCAAAGTACTGTCAGATATGTAGTGTGTGATGTGTTTTAATGTATTGTAGAGGTTCACTAAACAGTTTTAATGTAGACACACCATTGTATTAGTTTGGCTGTTTCATCTACATCCATAATTAAAAATACACACAAACCATTTAGTCTCCTTTGACAAATATTTTTAATAGAAATCACATATTTAACAAGCACATGTGGGTGTGGTCAGATTGTTTTAGCTATGCAGTATAAACCCAGCAGCCCTTTAATAATTAGACTTACAGAATTCTCTGGTTTGTATGTAGATACACTGATATTGCTGATGTTACAGGCTTGCTTGGTCATTCTTCTAGTGTGCATATCAACAGTTTTAAGTCATTAAAAATGTATGTGGTATAAATCAATATACTTTAAAATCAGCGCAAGGTAAAGGTTTTTGTTTAGAGTAAATTTTGAAGGTTTAGATTTTAATCCTATAAAAGGGTTTATGCAGACAGTCGAGTCACACTGACCACCATAAACCTGCAGCAATGAATCATCCTAACAGAGAAACGTATTAGCATAAGCTGCTAAGCCGCTAACTGCGACTGAAATCTCATCTTGTCTCTGTTCTCTACTGTCAAAATTATTTTTATCAAAGCATTTCTAGTGTTCTTTACTGAGTATCTTGGGTTCTAATGTACTAGTGAACTGTGGTTCTAATGCTGCAACCTGTAAATTTTGTCTCTCTATCGCCATCTCTGTTTGAAACCTGAAATAACCTGTAGCAAAGTTAAAGTTAAACACAGATTTAATGCTTCATAGCCAAGAGTGAATAGAATTGTCCTGCTTTATGGTTCTAGATAAAATAAAAACAAATTAGTGCAAAAAGATCCAGATAATATCTTCTACATTTAGAAGTTTGGTCAGACACACTATCTGTTCCATCACATCTACTGTACTTTGTGATCATTATACTGTAAATTCAACAGAATGATCCATTGGCCCGCTACAGTGTTTTAAGTGGCTAATTAATGTCTTTATTCTTTAGCCCATTAACATTTTATGAATCGTGAATCATTAATGAATCGGGGAACAAACCCTTTGTATATTGCATTGAGGCAAATTACAAGTCTATATACATCATTTATATTTTGTTCCAATAAGTACTACACTGTAGTCAGTGTGTAAGACACTGTATATAATGTAAGATAATGAAAGACAAATGTACTATATGTGTATAATTGGTCTGTTTTGTGTAAAACAATGAATCCACTTTAACAGAATGAAGACGATGCCATTGATCTAAAGAAAGAAAAATACACTCAAATTTCTTTTCACAAGTCAAATGGAAAGTGCTTACTATGGGTGTAAACTTTTAACACGATTGAAAAGCTTCATACAGAGTTTAGCAATTAGTGATTGTGTTTGTATTTGGCCAGAAACTTCCCATTTGGTTCGAACTTCCCATTGATTTGTTAATTTGTTTATATTCGAACAGTATGTCAATTGTTTTGTATAATGTAATAGTGCTGATCTCTGGATAATGGAGTTGAGAACATGTTAGGCTGACTTATTTGTTACATGACAACTGGAAGCGTCTTGTTGATTTAATGTTAAATTAAATGTATCCATGAACACACAAATGTTAATAGAAATTATTAAAAAGGGATAATAATATATTGTAGTATGTGCTTCCTGTGTAATCTCACACCCTGCTGGGCTTCTGCACAAGAAGTTAAAGGCTGTTTTTTTTGTTTGGTAAGAAAACAAGCTTTCATTTGTTATAAAGCTTGTCCTGTGACATAACTGCCTTTTGACTGTCCAGAAAAATCTGTTGGTTCACTTCATTTCTCACAAAGGAAATGAAAACATGGACTTCTCAAACTTTTTGACATGCAGCCAAACCACTTACCATAATCTGAAGCTGTCTATGCTAAAAGTCCATTGTAAAAAAAATATAATAATGGAAAATGTACTGACAATTTTCTGCCGGGACATTTTTCCTGTTGACACCAAAACAACACAATTCAGAAAAAAAACATTGGGGTAAACAGCTGTAAAAATCAAAACTGAAAATTCTTGTATAATAGGATAAATGTGCCCTATTTTTAGTTTCTGGTTCTTTAGAAAAGTCTAACTTTTCCTTCAGCCTGATTGTTTTAATCAAGTCTACATTCTGAACTCAGTAGGTCTAACTTTCAAGGGCTGTAAGTTTAATCTAATAATCATCTAATAAAACATTCCAATCAGATAAGATTCAAGCACATCTGACCCGGAATATAAAAGCAATTGTATAGCGTAATATCACCTTTACTCCTCTGTTCCCCTCTGTGTATGTGTCGGGACTGCACGATAAGTTCCCATCTTATTAAATCCAACCCAATCGTCACTCTTTAACATCTCCTTCACCGCGTGTCAATACCGTCTGTTCTGCATGACTCCTCTCTTGTGTGTTTGTTTGAGACTCAAGGTGCTGTTGGTTTTCCAGAGAATGGCCAATGAGGTCATATGGAGATCTGGGTAATTTTCAATCTCTATTGACCCTCTGTAATGACATTGACGATGACTGCAAAGAGGCTGCAGTGAAAATTTGATGGG
>JBAJNP010012878.1:5000-12799 GCA_036877545.1 Yasuhikotakia modesta | reverse complement strand
ACCAATAGGACGATGAGGAGGGCATTTGGGCGTAGCCAATCGCACGCCCTCTCCCAGCCATTTTGTTCAGAAGGGTGAGAAATAAACGGGGCATGACGCTGTGTGACTGTTTCTCTTCATTTCATCATCTTTCAACAGTTCATCTCATCTTTTCTTCATTATGTTTTTTGCTCTGTTTTTTCTTTTGTCTTTTGTCTGCTTTCTGTCCATCTCATTATCTTGTTATTGTTGTTAAGGGTTTATATAAATCATTTCTGCTGTTTGGTTTGTAAGTTCATGCTGGAAACATAAGACGTGTTCACCTGAGCAGAGAAGATTTTTCTTCAGTGAAACATTCTGCTCTTCATTTTATTCTGACAGTTTGTGGCGATCGCTGTCGTCAAACTTTACAAAATTACTCCAGTTAGTTTCCCCTCAGAGGTCCAGTTCTCATTGGACTGGTTTCATGGAGCTTTTTGGAAAACCGTTAAGGAAACGACAGAAATGTAATTTTTTTGGAAGTTCTTCTAAGACTTTAATTCTGTTGTATTTAATTCTTGAATCGGACATAGTCCAGAGTCGACTGAAACGCTGTATCCCTCCGGTACCTCGCAGGCGTCCCGTTTGGGTTTCTGTGTCACGCTGACTTTTCCTCCCTGGTTTCTTGATTATTTTACGCAGTTACAGAACAATTTGACCCGTCTGCCTTTTGACTTTTTCCGCATTTTCCCGCCAAAAAAACAACACAGTTCTCGTATAGGTCTCCGCACCGCCGATTTTGATGGATGTTTTGAGGAAACAGATAGACTGTATACATATGAGCGCCACATGTTCCAGTCATGAGACGCGTGTTCGTTTCTTGCATGTCCTCCCGGTATTCTGCCCCTCTCTGGTCGAGCCCATCAGGGCCGTCGCCTCATGGCCGGGGGGATTGATGCGTGGGGTAACTGTAATTAATTAGCAGGGCGATGCAGCGCACGAGCCGTATGCAGTAAAGCGCTTTCACTGCGAGAGCAATTAGCCGTAGCGTAGCGCTGGAGAACAGAGGGGGATTGTGTGAGCTGTGGGCCGGGGGTCTCAACAGTGTGAAGGGGGGGTTAATCTGAGCAGCTGCCCTCAGACTGTCATTTCAGGCAGCTAATGGGCCCCTTCGCTAATGTTTTTGCAGCTTTCACAGTTGCTAACGTCTGAAGCTACTAAAGCTGTTCCTCCAGTTTATATAGAGGAAGAATTTAACTTACCATAAACCCAAAATGTGTTTGTAGCATTGGAGTCATTCTGCGTGTATGTCAGACTTGTAATGGCATTTAGCTGGAGAGATAACATTAGCTCACATAAAGGGCAGTCGTGTTCCTCGAACCGTGTACTTGGGTCGGATCAGAGAATGGGCCTGATCTCATTCATGTTGTCATGTGGGTGGTCGAGGGTTTTTGATTGGTTGTGGTTTGTCACAATAACCCACAAAGGCTCACAGCAGTCCTGGAATCAGTTTTAGCGTTGATGAATTGCAGCGCATCTCAGTCTGACGGCTCAGTGCGTCTCACGCTGTGTTTACAGGCGGCGCTCTCTGGCCCTTGCCTCTGTTATGTGTGGCAGGTTTTGTTTTTGTTCTGTAAGAGTTCCCTCCTGTAATCTTTACATCTCCACTCTGGCCGACTTGATGCATTTCTGTTTTCGTTTCTTCACCTCTGTCGCTCCGATGTCGTCATGTGATGATGCATGTTGTTTTTTTTCTGATTTCCAGAGTTTTCCAGTAAGGAATTCTACAAATTAGCACCCGGGAGTAAGAGACATACACAGACCTGTGGCATTAGTCCAGTTATGCACAGAAGGTTTGTAATAGTTTTGCACGAGCGTAATCGCTCTGAAGGGAAGACTGTATGATTAGTGCAGTTATGGGTTCAGGTGACCCCATAGTGTTTGCAGTGGAGATAAACTAGCATTTAAACCGGCCATTTATGATTAGTTTGCTGTGGTTAACATCAGGGCTGCTTTAGAAATGTCAGTGAGAACTTCAATCCTACTTTGTCTGTTTGAATTATGTTCAGAACTTTGGGTGTTTTTTCTTTCCTCATCCCTGTCCTCTTCGGTCACAGAGGTTATTTTTAAAGTGACTCACGTATCGAGAGATGCCAGACCGGCTGTTAGCAGAACCGAAGAGCAGCGAAGACTCAGTTGTGGTGTCACCTCTGTTTGGAAACCTTAGACATTAGTAACTCTTGGACAGTGAAATTCCATGGAAAACTGTGAAACATAGCTTGGCAATCTCTCGCATATTCCAGGGGTACCGGTCCCGCTGGAGCGACCGCTGGAGGTGTAACCTCTGCTGAACCAGTCACACAACCACCAACACTCACCCACATTATTAAAACAGTCCCGCCCCTCAGTGAAGGAACAGAGACTCTGTTGCTAAGACTGATTTTATTTTTCTCCTGACTGAGAAAATGTCTCAGTGGTCAGAGGGGGACTTTCAACAGCTCTGGTTTAGCCATTAATGTGAACCCAAAACCCATGTTTGCTTTCTTGTTTGCCTTTTGTACTCGCGTTGTTTATTCCTCCCTGCCTTTTCCTTTCTGTCAGCTCCAACCGACTCCAGTCCAAATATTTATAATCAGATTAAAATTGGAAACACGTGGCCATGAGGAGAGTCGCAGGGGGTCGGACGTGGCCCTCTTCCATATGATATTAATATAAAACGTGCCTTTGGCTCCATTCGGGTGGGGCCGTCGCTCTGACCGGGCCGGTGAGGAGCACAGATTTGGGGAGCCCGTGAACTGACTGTGCCATGAAACCTCCATCAGTCTGAACTTCCCCGTTGGGTCAGAGCCGTCGGACGTGAGGAAATGGGCGGCATTGGAAACAGACCCTCGCCCCGGGTCAGAGGTGGTTTGAGGGATGGCTGGTGCTCACAGAAGTGCTGAGCTTTGAGAGCAGTAGAGCAAAATTACTCTGAACCAATCAGGTGTCTGACCCAGTGGGTTCACCTGTAATCTTAGAGTTCATGTGTCGTGATCCACTGAGATTATTAGCTGTAGTTCTGAATTGGCCAATCAGAAGAGAGCATAAATGATGTCATGGTAGGATGAGCTCACCTGTAAGCGCTGGTGTGGACGTGTGTGAAATCTCTCTGTCAGGGTTTTGGCTTGTTGTTCTCCACAGGATTGTGAGAGGAACTCTGCTCAGCATCAGTCAGAGAGGTGAAGACTTCCAGCGCCGCTCCGTCCTATGAAGCGGTGTGTGTGTGTTTTCCTCAGAGGTACGGAGAACTGTGAACTGGCTCTGTGTTGGTGTCAGGAGTTATCTGTCAAAGAAACATTACGTGTCTCATGATTCTTGCTCCAATCTTTGTCCAAAAATAGTTCAGTGTTCCAAAAACTCCCTTTTTTAATCTATTTTATCTGCTTAAGATAAAATCTCTCTCTCTCTTTCTCTCTCTATATATATATATATGTCTGTCTCTCTCTATGTCTCTCTCTCTCTCAGGCACAGGGTTGAGTTTTTGGGCAGTTTAATTTGCCCTGTCTCGCTTCACCACCCGCCTGTCCTGCGTTTGAAGGCCTCAGCTAACCGCAGGTCTTTGTCTGCTCTCCCAGGATGCATCACTCAAGAAAAACACATTATAATGGAGCATCCATGATGGAAACCCAAGTCCAGCTGGGTTCTGCTCGCCTGCTCTGTGTCAGAGGGTAAAATAGTCTAAAGATGTCAATTTAGCCGCAGCGTTTCTGGTGAAAGCTGGCAAACGGGTTTTACTCCTCCATTACATCAGTTCCTCTCTCAGAGTCGTGAACTGAACTGGATTTTAGGGTTTTATCCATTGGTGGGTGTTGGGAAGACAGAACACAGCTGTAGATTTTTATTGTTCATCCCTGATTCAAACAAAACATATAATCACACTCTTCCTCAGACTTACTGAACTCATGGCCACGATTTCTGCACAAGCTGTTAAACAGTAACGTTTGAGGCTCATTGTGGTGGAGATCATGCGGTCGGAATTTTTTGGGCCCCTGGTCCGGGACTCCATGTCTGGATGTGTTAACGGCGGCACCGGAGCCCGATCCGGGTTAGGAAGGAAAGCGCTCATTATGTGACTTATAATGGAGCGTGACCGTGAGCTGTGGAAAAGTCCAGCTTTTTTTAGATCGTCTGCTCGCTGATAACACAACCGAGTTCCCAACTCCAGTGAAAAATGAACCATTATACCAGAAAACTGCTTTCATTCGGTTAAAAAGCTCCATGTATATTTTAATTATATCAGTTGGGACTTCCGGGTTGTTAATGGTGGTAAAATGAGAGAGCAGAAGATCTCACAGGCTTTGAGTCAGACAGTCTGTCAGAAGAACCTTCAACACACACACACACTCAATAAATGGTGTTCTGTCCCCAGACGTCAGTTTCATGGTCTGTTTAAATGGCGCTATGATGTGACACGTACAGTTTCTCTCCGGCCTCGTCCAGAGTCAACAGTAACCTGCTGTGGGTGTGTCTGTGCCGCTGCTCCACCCGTGTCTGTAAAGCGCTGGTTCTGTTAGCCGCTGACTGACGGAGAGTTTTGGCATGTGTGTGACGCTCATAAACCCTCAGCTGGGTGAAGCTAATGGCATTTATATAAAAACCTGCGTGACGAGACTCTGAGTTCATTAAAAGCTACAGCAGCAAAACTGTGACAGACATAATCTCATGTCTCCTGAAACATAACTGACAGTGTGTGTGTGTGTGTATGAGTGTGTGTATGAGTGTGTGTGTGAGTGTGTGTGTATGAGTGTGTGTGTGTGTGTATGAGTGAGTGAGTGTGTGTGTATGAGTGTGTGTGTGTGAGTGTGTGAGTGAGTGTGTGTGTATGAGTGTGCGTGTGTGTGATGCATGCGTTTCTCTATTTATCATTCCTAATCCTTCACATCATTTCACTGCTTTCCTCTGAGTATCTTTCTGAAGCAATCGGTGATGTTGCAGAACTGTAGCTGATCGTGTTGTTGGACTCATTTTAGCATGTGTCTCATTTTGTGTCTTGCTGGAAATTATGCAGGTGTCTCGGCTGTGAATGGCTGGAAAACTGGGATTAACTCATTTCCTCATTGCTGTGTTTTGGACAGATTATCCCCCCCCTCTTAGACCTCAGTCAGAACCGCAGTAAACTCAAACTCTACATTGACCACCTCACTGCCCTGTGCCTCGAGAGAGACCCCCACATTCTGCAGGATCTGGCCCCGCCCACCGCATACCACCACACCCAACAGGACACCTGGGAGGAGGAGCTACACAAGATGAGCGTGGAACAGGTGAGTGACATCACTGTGGGCGTGACTTCTGTGTGACATCACTGTGACATCACTGTTTTGAGTTTGTTTTATTCTGTATATAGAATATTTTTACTTTAGTTGTAATGTTTTAAGGTTGCTGAGTTGTCAAGTTTGTCATGGAAAATATCTATAATAAACTTTTTATTTACCTGTAGATTACAGTAACCAATCACTTCATTCAAAACCCTCCAGTTAGCGCAGACTTGAATTTTAAACATCTTACTTTTTAAATGAATTTGGACGTCCATAACTGGTCTGGACGTCTGTGTGAGCATCACGCTGGACAGACGTCTGTCAGTCTGTCAGGTCTGTTCTGTAGCTCCTAACAAGATTTGGAGCCAGCAATGTCCAGAGCAACACTGGGGTTGTTACTGGGGTAATTACAAATTACTCCTGAAATGTATATTAATGTGATGAAATCACATTTCCCACATTACACTGGGGGGAGCTTTTAGAGTAAAAGGATGGTGTTTATATCTGAATGATTACAGTAATCACACTTGTGTTGTTCATTATTTTGTGGCACTTGTTCAGGGTTAGTTGCCAGAATAATGATGAGATGAGAGAGAGGTTCAGTGTTTGTCTCGCCCAAACTCTGAGTGACACTGTTTGGGAAAGCGGCGCTGTTGTGGTGGAGCGATAGAAGTTTCTGGACCTCAGCGCCAGGTTTCTGACTCCGGTTGGGTTCTCTGAGGAGCGTGTGCCCCTTTAATGACATCACCATCAACCTCTGTGGTTTTCCCAGACTGGGAAGCGCAGGAGTTGTTGCAGGAATGTAGACAACCCTGGCAGCTCCCTGTGTTGGACACGTTGAGGGAGAGATGATGAATATTTTGCACATATATCTGAGAGCGAGTTATTATTTGTTTGTTGAATGACTATCGGCTAATAAAATGTTGTGGTTAATGTATCTTGTGTTGTGATTCAGTGGTTCAGTCGTGTATGAAGTGATGGAGACTGTCGGGTGTGTGTGTACCCGCTGCAGCCTGACAGGACCATGAATCCAGGCCTGTGTAAGTGCAGGGTAATTTAAACAGGCAGGAAATTGAGGTAAACACAGTGGAACAGGCCCACGACCCCACAGCTACCATTAATAACAGACCTGAGTGGAGCCAGCGTGTGTCTGCTGTAAACGGACCTTTAAATCACGGGCCTCTCTGGGTCTGTCTCTGTCTTTTTATCTCTCTGACATCATTTCCTGTGATGCAGTCTTGTATCAGTGAGACGGTTTGATCCAGCAGAAACGGCGAGTTCTGCTCAGTCCAGCGCTGTCAGATGTAGAAGTTCCTGAACATGTTCTGTGTCTTTCGCTTTTCTTGTCTTTAGATCTTTGTGTCAAAAGTTGGTTTTGTGCTAATCCTGAGTGTGTGTGTGTGTGTATACACTAATATATATGTGTGGTTTTGTATGTATCTCCAAAGTTAGATTGTTAAATAATTTACATTATTCTCAACACACTGAATGACACGTTTCAAACCCCCCTTTGCTTTAACCTCACACATTCACAACCCCCCCTTCACCATCAAGTAAAGCTGGTGCTGTGATTGGCTCATTTGCGTTATGTGGCTAGTCGCTTGTTAAAAAAATGAGACTGAAGATGGGAAAGATGAAGATAAAGTGGGGTACTGACTGTCTGGGATTGTTTTTTGTGTTCTGAGTGCAGTAAGAGGATAAGAGAGGGAAAGACAAACAGAGAAATCCCACATTAAGTGCCTCTTAACGTTTGTGCTGTAAAGAGAAGGAAGTGGAGAAACTATTCGTCACATCTGAACACGATCCAAACAGCGTTTTACAGAAATGTGTGTTTCTTCTGCACACACTGAAGTGAAGGAGTTGACAATCGGTGTACCAGCGCCACGTTTAGCATGAAAGGCTGTTTTTTGCCTTTATACAGACTTATTGAATAGCGTGTTGATGACTTTAGCAGAAACACTTTTTCCTTTATTTCACACCTTGTTTAACTTTGATTTCGAGAAAGCCAAACTTTGGGTCACCCCTGGCTGCCAGTTTTATGTCTTTGACCGATTGACCCGCCGCGGGGCGGATCAGATGCAGGCTTTATAAAACCCGACGGCCAGAGTTGTGTTAAAGTACGAGAGTCAGACGGGAACACGTGGTTCTGGAGACGAGTGTCATGCAGGCTGATGGAGAGCAGATTCGCTCAAAGGGTTTGTTGAGGAGTTTGAGTTTGTCGTTTGATCTCTATGTGCCACTCCAGGCGCAAATGTGCAACATCCTGCCTGAGTCATCGGCTTCACTGAGACCACATGAGACCAAAGATTTACTGACAGACTCCAAAACCATCTTCAGATGCAAACAACAATTAGACTTTAGTGAGTAAATAAGCGTTTGTGAATGGACTTCAAAAGGAAAACCATTGTTCCCCTTATGTTGTTTCCTCCAGGACTCAGTGTAGAATAATATCTAAAATTAAATAAATAACAATGAGATGTGTGTGTGTGTGTCTGTCTGTCTCTCTGTCTGTCTGCCCTGTGGGACCCCTTGTGGGACGTTGTGTTT
>JBAJNP010012878.1:0-2500 GCA_036877545.1 Yasuhikotakia modesta | reverse complement strand
TAGGTGACTGGTTAGCTCATGTTACTGGTTAGGTGACTGGTTAGCTCATGTTACTGGTTAGGTGACTGGTTAGCTTATGTTACTGGTTAGGTGACTGGTTAGCTTATGTTACTGGTTAGGTGACTGGTTAGCTCATGTTACTGGTTAGGTTATTTTTGTCACGAACCCTCGTTCATATTCTGCTGTAATTTCTCACACGTTTAAACACTCAGTTTTTTATGTCTCTTAAGCACACCCTCTAATAAATTTATTACTTATGAACTCATCTCAAGTCATTATTTACACACATTTTCATGCGTTCCTCCTGCAGTCTGATGCACTGAGGCCGCATGAAACATCCGCTGAAGGTTTTGGCAACTTTGTGTCGGTCTTTCCGTTCTCCGTCTGAGGGAAATCGGTGCCAAACAAAGTTAAAAAGTGCCACAAAAAATAACTGCCTGTCACTCAAAACAACCAAAGCCAGGTCATGTGACCATCCACTGTTTATATTGTGTTTGCTTTATATTAAAACCTTAAACCTTAATAGACACAAAAAGAGGTCAAATCGAAACCAGGCCTGCCCTGTTTTCCCAGCGAGTCCAATGCCAGATGCATCATTTTGATCAGGCATCAGAACGGACGCCTCTGTGTGATACAGCAGAACTCTGTACTGTAACTCAGATCTGTGTGCATGTTGTGTGGCTGTACTGTACGTCTGTCTCAGCCGTGATGTTGAGATAAAAATGTTTTTATTCCTTCTGAATTTTGTCAGGTGTCAGTATCGCGTCCCAATATCATCAGTTCTTGTCCTCAGTCACAGTTACGAACCCACAGCCTCTTTTCTGATGATTGTTGTTTATGAATGATGTTTTTGTACACGTACAAACATACACGACTCTCACCTTTAATTTAATTTACATAAACTCACCCAAAGATGTACAATGTTTATTTCATTTACTGCCTTACGTCCATCTGTGTGTGAAGATTTCTGTATGACGACTGAACTGTATTCAGCGTTTGCCTTTGTTGTTTATAAACTTCAGATTATCAGACTTTCTCTGTGTCATTTATTCTTTGTTTCTTTTCTGACTGAGTTAAAATGCTCTTGTTCCTCTGCTCCACAGATGTTTATTAATCTAGTATTTTAAGGCATCTCATGTACGTCAGAACCACACGAGACCCGTGGAGAATTTCTCTGCTGGCTTTCATGTACGCACCCCCCAGGCCTGGATTTATTACTGATTACACATCAGCGAGTTCCTCTTAGTTCATTCTGTCGCTTTACGCTCCTCAGCTCTCAGTTACAGAGCGTCATGTGAAGATTGTAAGATTCAGTAATGGCTTCAGGGGAAATTAGCCGGTTAAATCTGTTTGCTAACTCATACAATAAGAAGAATTTGAGTGTTTAAACCGCTGTTGTAATGTGTACATTTCTGGTCCGTGCTGAGACCGGTCCAAAGATCACGTGTTTGCAGCCCAGAACTGAAGAATAAGTGGTTAGTTAGAGTGAGAGCAGTCACCCCATCTTCATCCTGTGATGTATCCAAACAGGAGCCCTGCAGAGGCTCGGCCTCTGTTTAACTGCATGTATATATAGAAATACCCCTGAGTTGTTCAGAGAGGATAAGAGGTCCGTGTGTGGGTGTAGAAATGATGTGGTTTCAGTCGCGGGCCAAAAGCAAACTGATTGCAAACGGCAAGAAGAGCGACTTAAACTCAGAACAGCGGGGGCCTAAAATAAACGCCGTGGCTGTAGGATGGGGAGGCATGAAAAAACATCTTTTTCACATTGCTGGCTGCACACGGTCGTAAGAAAACAGGCCTCCGTCACTTGGGTGAATGCAGCACATTGTCTGGGACTCGCGCTCGACAATTTGTTGGTATTCCTCGGAAAGGCATTATCATAAGTAAAGTTTGCTTTCACAAACACAGATCCAGCTGCGTGACGGTGCATGAGGGGAAACGCTCTCAGATTTATGCGAGAGGTTGAGTTTTGAGTGTTGGAGTGTTTCTGCATGTGTAAAGAGCCACAGTCACATTTATATAAAACTCTCATCTTCAGATAAAGGTGAAATATCAGCACATTTCTTCTCCATGCCTGTAATCTGAGGTATCAGCACAAGCAAGTTACGCACCAGCGTGTTTCATTTGAAGCTGGTGTTTGCTGAAACTCATAACCTTTAGTTTGAGCCGCAGTTAAAGAGCTTCTTGTCTTGGCAAACGCCTTTAATGACAGCTTGAGCAGAACAGCAGAGAGTTCATGTGCTGACACTGACCTGTGTTGGAGAAAACATCACCAGGTTACAGACGGAGCGTAAATCACCAACTCCAGAGACGCTGATGAAATGAAGAGGCGTGAGAGTTAAACAACTAGTTACAAGTTCATTATTAACACACAACACAGAAGAGAGACGGACGTGCGAGGCCCTCACAAGCTCTGACACTTCATTGTGATACTGCAGGTGATTCATACAGACCTGATTCAGAGGATATCACATCTGTCTGTCTGTCTGCCTGCCTG
>JBAJNP010012877.1:0-12801 GCA_036877545.1 Yasuhikotakia modesta | reverse complement strand
AAAGAAAAATGCATGGTGCCTTCAGTGAAACATGGTGGTGGCAGTGTCCTTATGTGGGGCTGCATGAGTATTGCTGGTGTTGGGGAGCTGCATTTCATTGATGGTATCATGAACTCAACAATGAAATCTTCTATACTGAAGGAGAAGATGCTGCCATCACTCCATGCACTTGGTCGTCGTGCACTTTTCCAACATGACAATGATCCAAAACACGCATCTAAAACTACTGTTGCATTTCTGAAGAAAAATGGGGTGAAGGTGATTGAATGGCGAAGTATGTCTCCTGATCTGAACCCAATCGAACACCTGTGAGGAATTCTGAAGCGACAAGTTGAGCATTACTCTCCATCCAGCATCCAGGCTCTAAAAGAGGTTATTCCTGAAGAATGGAAAAAGATAGATGTTGCAAAATGTCGCCAACTTGTTAATTCTATGCATAGAAGACATGGTGCTGTCCTTAAATATCACGGTGCTCATACAAAATACTAGATGTAGTGGTTTGTTGCAGAGTATATTCATTTTTGATTCAACTAATTTGATTAAAACTGAAGATTTTGTGATCCAAGTTAGATTATTAACCTTAGTTCCCTTTCAAGAACTCAAGCTGCATCAAAACGCTATGGGAATGCTACCAGCTTTTATGCACACTGATACAGGAGTGTCAAATCACTGATTACGGGGCGTGTCGTCACCAGGTGGCGACATGACCAGGAAACTATAAAAGAACTTGCTTTGCGCTGCTCAGGTTAGCTTCTTTCATTCAGCGAAGCACTCTATGTTGCTTTGTGTGTTGAATTGTTTGTCTTTCTGTGTTATTAGCGCCAGGGAAAGCATTTAAGTTAGAATGCCAAAGGCGAAGGGAAAGACAAGGGGCTCTGAACAATTCAGAGAGTGTGTTCCTCCTTGCCCGCGTTTTATTACGGGTGGGGATACACACTCTTTGTGTGTTGTTTGTTTAGGAACGGAGCACGCTCAGTCAGCGGCACTTGCACTCGTGGGGTTCGCAGTTAGACCTAAGGAAAGGGAATTGAGACAGAACCATGCTTATCTCATCCCTCCTCAGGTCTAACACCCTGTCTGTGGGTTCGGAAGCATGCTCTGCGGCTACTTCCTCCCGTAGTCAGGGCCTGGCTCATCACCTCTCGTCCACACCATCTGTGTGAGCCATCTGTGTCCCCACATTACGATGAGTTAGTGGAGGTTCTTTCTCGTGCTGTAGCCAAATTAAACATTGAATGGCTGGCCGAGAAGCAGACTGTTCAGAGATAAAGCAGAGATAAACCTGAGCAGTCGATCAGTACCACCACACCGGAGCCTGCCATTTTTTCCTGACCTCCATACTGGGGTTTCGAGGTCATGGAATAGGCCCTATTCGGCTCGCCTCTTTAGCCCCAGCTCGTCTTTGTATGGCAATGTAGTGGGGCTTGGCGAGCATGGTTACAAGGCAAATCTCTCTGATCTCTCTCTGCGTGCCACCAAGGAGACCGCTCATGCCATCGGCCGGTCTATGGCAGCTCTGTTGGCCGCAGAGAGGCATCTTTGGCTCACGTTATTGAACCTGAAAGAAAAAAGTAAGATCTTTCTTTTGGATGCCCGCATGTGCCTTCTGGACTTTTCGGCCACTCTGTCAATTTAGTCGTCGATAGATACCAGGAGGCACGTAAACAGGCGGAAGCATTCCAGCGGTTCCTCCCTCGTCGCTCTCACAACCTTGGGACTGCTAGATGGGAGCAGTCCTGACCATTTGCCACCTCATTGTATAAGGGACACACAAAAACAGAGTGTCATTGCCCGTTCTCCGCCTCTAAAGGTGAAGCTGACATGACACTCTGGCCCGAAATCCTCTAGACAAGATCTGAGTACTGTCATTGCCTCCAAGAGGATTTCGGGCCAACAGAAGAGGTCCTGACTGCACCCACCTGGGGTGCAGCGTTATACTGCACTACATGGTACCTGCTGTTCCCCAGAGCCCTCTCGAGGCTCTGCTGTTAACCCTGCCATCTCCGGTGCTTCAGGGTACGGCAACCTCATTTCAGTGTCTCTCTGGGTCCCCGCCCCGAAAGGTAGCGCAGCCAGGAGATTCGCAGCCTTTAGGGAGGTCCCTAGAGATCTTAGTTCGGCTATCTCCTGCTGGTTAGCAAGCATCTCTTAGCAAGCATTCCAGGGCCCAGTCTCAAAAGACTGGTGCCACTGGAAAACTTCCTGGCAGCATGAAAGCTACTGCCAGGGGTATCTCAATGGGTTCTGCGCACAATAGAACATGGATACAGAATCCAGTTCAGGTGTCGCCCACCTACTCAGGTGTCGCCCACCTACTCGGTGGGGTCCTATTTACACTGGTGGATCCTTTGCAGGCTCAGATATTAGAACAAGAAATAAATACTCTCTTAAGGAAGCTGAGTACTCTCTTAAAGAATTGATCGAGGTGGTCCCTCCTCAGTTCAGGGAAACAGGACTATACAGTCGCTATTTCATAGTTCCCAAGAAGGGTGGGGGTCTGCGTCCTATTCTAGAATTGAGGCTCCTAAACCGCTCAGTCAAACAACTGAAGTTCAAGATGCTCACGGTGAAGCAGGTTGTGTCCCAAATCAGGTCCGAGGACTGGTTTGTCACCATAGATTTAAAAGATGCCTATTTTCATATCCCCATCTGTCCACATCACAGGAAGTTCCTGAGGTTCGCTTTCGGGGGCAAAGCATACAAATTTCGAGTACTTCGACCTTGCTCTCCCTCCCCGCACTTTCACTAAATGTGTGGATGCAGCCCTGGCCCCTCTGCGGCTTCAGGGCATTCGTATCCCGAATTATATAGATGATTGGTTGATTCTGGCTCCATCGGAGCAGATGGCGATTCGTCATCGAGATGTCGTTCTCACCCATATGAAAGAGCTGGGTTTCAGACTGAATGCCAAGAACAGTGTGCTTTATCCGTGCATTAGATATGTGGAAGAAACCCAAAGATCACCAGCCTGGTTCCTCTCTCAGGGCCCAGTGTTGGAAGATCCTGGTTGTGGCATTATGCTAGCGACCGATGCATCCCTCACCGGTTGGGGAGCGGTCATGAGTGGCCACCCAGCCTGCGGTCTGTGGAAAGAGCACCATCTTACTTGGCACATCAATTGCCTAGAAATGCTTGCAGTATTTCAGGCTCTGAAGTTCTTTCTAGCAGACTTAAGAGACAAGCATGTGTTGGTGCACACCGACAACACTTCAGTTGTTGCATATATCAATCACCAAGGAGGTCTGCGAACACGCCCCCTATACAGGTTGGTGCACCAGATTTTGGTGTGGTCTCAGGGGAAACTTCGCTCTCTGATACCAGTTTATATACCCGGTCGATGCAATGTAGGAGCAAACATGCTGTCAAGGCAAGGGCTTCTTTTGAGGGGGGATCTTCTATCTCAGGCAGGGGGCACTATCGTCCACCCTCGCCCAGAGCTGTGGAACCTGTGGGTATGGCCCCTGAGGAGGCACTGAGGACAACTCATAGCTTCCGGTCTCTCAACCAAGGTTGTTGAGACCATTTTACAATCCAGAGCTCCTTCCACAAGGAAACTGTATTCCCTGAAGTGGAATCTTTTCACTTCATGGTGCAAAGATCGCCAGCTTGACCCTGTCAACTGCCCGGTTGGTACAGTGCTGGAGTTCCTGCAGGCACGCTTCTCTGTTGGGTTGGCCTACTCCACCTTAAAAGTATATGTGGCAGCTCTTTCTGCGTTCCACATCCCTATAGGTGGCTGTTCTTTCGGTAGACATCCCCATGTTACACGTTTCCTCTGCGGTCCGCTGAGGCCCTGAGTGCAATCGCCATGCAAGTTCTGAGTGTTCCCCACCGAGACTTGGCCGTAGTGTTAGAGGCTTTATGTGCTCCTCCTTTTGAGCCTATTCAAGACTCTACGGCCAGTCATACTCCAAGCCTTTGGTCTTCCCATGAGCTTCCCATGTAGAGGAAGTCTGACCAACTATTTGTCTGTTTTGGCCCACACAAGAGGGGTCAACCTGCTTCCAAGCAGACTCTTAGTCGCTGGATTGTCGATGCCATTCGCATCTCTTATGAAGCCTCTGGACTTCCCCCTTCTTTGGGGACCAGAGCACATTCCACCAGAGGTGTGGTGGCTTCTAAGGCCTTTGCAGCAGGTGTCCCAACTCAGGACATCTGCAACATTGCCGGATGGTCAACTCCCCTGACCTTTGTCAGGTTCTATGGCCTTGGTGTTCAGGCCACTCCTTGTTCCTCTGTCCTTGTGCCTAAGGCTTAAAGATGCAACACAGGGTAGGGGTTCCTTCACTATGGCGGAGTTGGCTTTTCGTTCCAATAGCGTTTCGACGCAGCTCGAGTTCCTGAAAGGGAACGTCTCAGGTTACGTATGTAACCCTGGTTCCCTGAAGGGAACAAGACGCTGCGTCTCGAGGCCATACCTCAGGCTCCACCTGCCTGTGCTCGCTTCATTCAGGTTTGAAGCTAACCTGAGCATTGCAAATCAAGTGCTTTTATAGTTTCCTGGTCATTTCGCCACCCCGTCTGTGACGACACACCCCGTAATCAGTGATCTGACACACCTGTATCAGAGTG
The DNA here is from genome assembly GCA_036877545.1 of Yasuhikotakia modesta. Lineage (NCBI taxonomy): Eukaryota > Metazoa > Chordata > Actinopteri > Cypriniformes > Botiidae > Yasuhikotakia > Yasuhikotakia modesta. The sequence continues at coordinate 8,229 of JBAJNP010012877.1, read as the reverse complement.
CATAAAAGCTGGTAGCGTTCCCATAGCATTTTGACGCAGCGTCTCGTTCCCTTCAGGGAACCAGGGTTGAGACGTTTCATGTTAAGTGTTCAATAAAACTCAGCCTTGTGAAAACTTTGGAAATTGTCCTTTTGTTCATTGAGCTACTGATTAAATTCGTACTTTTTAAAGGGGGTGTACTCATTTATGCTGAGCACTGTATATATGCTAATTTCCCAATGCCACTGTCAATGACCTCAACTCTTTGTTTTCAGCCGTCTATTAATAACTGCCTCAATATACACATGCTCATGTGAATGTTTATGTGCTGATTTTGGTGTGATTGATTAATTTTAGCCTTGTGAGATTGTTTCCAGATGCATTGCAATGGACAAAACACTATAAAGTTTACTAGTCAGTAAAATCATCATGAACTAATAATTCAATCAATCATTGAGATTCAGTATCCCCAGCTTTCCAGCTACATGCAGCAGCTGCAAGCTCTTAAACTGTGTTTTATGGAGGTGAAAAAGTGTCATAGTGTAACATTTATTGAGGCTCATATACATATATTATCAGACAGCAGCCCTAATGAAAGGATATTCATGCAGTTGATTTTCCACAAACTCCTTTATATTGTGTTATCAGAGGAAAAACATCCTGACAGCTGCAGCTACAAACACATGACAAACTCCAAAAAGATCAAAAAAAACAAAGTCTTGATTTTTCTGTGTGTAACAGTGACTAAGTATCTGCAGTTGTTGTTGAAAAATGAAACTCTTTGAACATGTATCTGTTTCTGACAGACAATGAAGCACAACAATCTTTTGAAGAACACTACTGAGCATTTTATCTGCAACACTGAGGTGAACAATGAAGTCAGACATGTTTTATTCTGTACAATGTGACTTATTTACCTTGTTCTCCTCTAAGAGAAATAGAAATTGTCTTTTCAAAACAGTCTTGTGCCATTTCATAAAAAACTATCTAAACAAAAGTTCACAGAGAGAATTTACAAAATGATTTTCTCTCAAATGTGTCTTTTTCATTACCACTGATGTGATATGTGCGATAGCAAAAACACAATCAGAAACAACTACTCATAAGCCTCTGGCTGAAAATAATTTATTTTTGAAAATATATTATTTCTTTCAATGCCATCAGATGTAAAAAGCACTCAGGTGCTGTAGACACAAGTGAAATTACTTTTCAAGTATCCTCGAGTTGTGTGGATGAACCTTTCCATAGTCTGTCAGTTCAGGGCAGATTTGCCTCTTACCGTCTTTCATTCATTCATATCTGTATACCAACATACTGTACACCAGCAGATGGGGCTTTGATGATGAAAAACATTGTGAACAATAAATAAAGACGAATTTTGGAAAGCTATGTACAGAGTCCCTATGTGGCATGTCTGTTAATAAAAGCACCATTAAAAGAGAAACTTGAAGCATTGATTTAACATCAAATTCTCTCTTTTGTCAAGCAGAGTTGAGTCCCTGTGTCGTGTCACAGGTAGGGTTGATGGTTTTAGGCTGATGCTCTACTCGGCTTTCTTTGACTTCCTCTTGCGGGTTCCTTCACTCAGTTCCTCCTTGGTTTTGGTGAGACAGATGGGCGCAGGAGCGGCGGCCACAGGTGCTGAGTGGTGGTGACCATGGGCATCTCCACCATCAAGGGGAGAACCAAAGAGCAGGTGGCAGACCCAGGACTCAATAAGGGCAAAGGGTGATCCGTGAGAGTGGTGGGCTGTCATAAACACCTGTACAAAGAGATAATATGAGGTTTGTGTGTGTTAGCAGGTTTATATGCAATTGCTAAGGTGTTGCTAAGTGACTGCTTCCCTCAGAATTCAAAAGAGACAATTAACACAGCCAAGCTACATTTATAGCCCATCATATAAAGGATGAAGGTTTTGTGATTTTAACAAATGTTAAACAAATGTTAAGATTTAGCCACAATGACAGGGATGCTAAAACAAACACCAACTGAATTAGCATTTTAGCACCAATTACAATTCCAAATGCAAACATAAAAACACCAAAATTTAAGATTCATACAATAACATTATATATTGTGTGCTTACCTTGTAAGCACTGCAATACTGAAAGTGAGTTATGGCCTTGAGAGATAATTATGGCCTTCAGAAAGAAATGTATTACCTTTGATGTGGCCATGAAGAGTGTGAAGAGGCAGATGAGTGTGCCCTTTGACACAGGGAGCAAATGAGCTTCCTGCAGGGTGAACAAAATGGCTCCATATAGACTGGCTTTTGTGGGGCTAAGGGAATTAATGTAAGACATACAATTTAATTTGGGGCACCAACAGAAACTTATACAAGAAACACAAAAATTATCTAGTTAAAAATAGTGCAAGAATATAATTGAATCTGACTGAACAGCTTAAATTGCAGATCATCTTGTAAACATACTGTTGTAAATCATGCTAAGATACAGATTGCAGCTTTAATAAAACACAAAATGTAATTATATGTATTTTTTAAACTGAAGGCCCTTTAGGGCTAATTTTTACAGCTTCCATCTGATCATTAAAATAAAAACACTGATGATAAAATTAAAACTAAAAACTTAAACTATCCATCTATTATGAACAAAAAAAGTAATTAATAGCCATTGTAATTTGGCAATAATAAAATATACCATCTGTTAACATTACAAGACAATAAAGGGCAATAATAGCAGAAACATTCAAATAAATAAAAATGATCGTGAAAAAAATGAAATTAATACAGTATAAAAAAATTAAAGGCAAACCAAAGTTATATGTGAATAAAATATGTGAATATTTCAAATATGTGAAGGTACTGTATTGAAGGTCATACTGTGAAGGTCACAGTATTTAACATTTTTCCATTTGTGTTTCACACAAATATTACACACACAAAAACTGGTGTGTAACTCAAAACAAAATATTTATTTGTGGGAGAACTGCTCCTTTAATCCCAAAACATTGGTGATGCCACACAATCATGCGTCCGTCAAGTCACCCACTTACAATGACATGTTAAGAATTTCATTGGTCTCTGGCTTCCAAACTCCACGCAACAGCTGCTCAAAATTGGCCATTAGTGCGACCCCTGACCCTGCGAGTATTAACAGAGCACGAGACAATCAGCAGTGCATCACACATCCCCTGAGGAACTTTTGAAAGAGTCGTCTGAAAATGTTACATAACCCCAAAGGATGAACCTTTGGAGATACTTGCCCTTGACATAACCAGTGATAACCATGATCAGCCATCCATGGTGATAGGCATGGTGAGCGTGATGGACTCCAGCAGCAATTTTACGAGTCCGGACGACTTCTTTCATGGCCACCAGCACAAGTTTCACAGGCAGAAATGCCACACATTTGTAGAACAGGTTAAGAGGGCAGAAGAAGATCAGATACCTGCAAAGTAATGAGAAATAAGTCATTTACAAGGAGACATTCACACCAAGGCCTCATCTTACCAGTGTGAAAGATTATATGGTTGATTCCCATGGTTACATACATACTAATATAATTATTATAAATATACTTTTGGTTGCTTTGAAATAAAGTGTTTGCAAAATGTATTGTGTCACATGTTGAGGAGGATTTTATATATGTTATATATATTTATATACTATATTATATATATATTATAACTAGGTAATACATACAGCTGAGCAGTATATGACAATATAAAGGACTATAAAGTATTTAGTGTAGGCATATAATTTTTAAGTATCAACTAATAGCTTCAAATGTGGTAAATCCAATTAGAATATAGTCTGATTATATACATTTTTTTTGTTTTTAGTCTATTATTTTTAGCTTAATTCATATAATGTAAATTCCACATTATATGAATTCAACCTCTTTTATATGAAGTCAACCTCTTTTCACTATGACTGTCAAATTATACTCTAGACAATGATGCTAAAGCATAATGTGTGCATCCTAAAGATCTTGTTTTGAAATAATATAACAATAATATCTTAAAATTAACTTCTGTTGTATGTCAACTGTACTGTACAAACATTGTGCCATTCAATTAATCCTCACCAAACAGCTGAGGCCAGGAGGATGTGACTGTTGTTGTGGAAATAGTCTATTGGACACACACCCAACATGATGTCTGCCAGAATGTAGCTACCAAAGCAGTAGAGCATAGCACAGAGCCAGGAGGCCACTGGACTCTTCCGAGACACCTCCACAGCACCTAAACAACAGAGATACGATGAACAGATTTAGACATACTACCAATAATTAGTTTTACATTAATTTTTTGTTGAATCCTGAAAATGGAGAATGTTATACTAAGTATTTTAGGTTACTAATTAAATCTAAGCAAATTGTAACATTGCTAATGTTAACTTATACATAAATACTTGTTCTTGCATTTATTGAAGCACACAATATTTTTAGAACAAGGTTTTTAGAACATTTTTAAATAGGATAACAGGGATCATTGCTTTTGCTCAAAGCAAAAGGGGCACATGGATGGAGTGGAGGGAGTGGATCCATCCATCGAACCCATGACCTTTGGGTTACAAGTCCAACTCTCTTACCATTAGGCCACAACTGCCCCCATGTATATTATAATTGCAGCATCAAACAACAATCTCATGGAGTTTCAATCTCAATGTCATTCTGACACCTTTAAGAGAAATGTCAGATTTCAAGATGGTGTCCACGTCACCCTCTTCCAATCTCTAGGGATGAACCAATCTTACAGAACAGGTGTAGCCTGGGCAGTTACACACCCAACAAGCATTTTGACTGAAAACTGATCCTCTATAATGTGGACTAAAAATAAACAGAACCGTAAAGCTTTTCGTCCATCACAACGGTAGGCCCTGTTTTACACCACAGCTAGTGTTGGATTTTTATATTTGTAAATGGTGCTTTATGTATCTTTAAAGAGTTAAAACAGTTCAAACAAATGTGCCTTCATATTTCCACCTGAAAGTAATTTCTTAGATTAAATGTTGCAGTAATTGCCTACCCATCTGTGCAGAAAATAACCAAAGACAATTTCCAGCATTTCCAAACATTTTGCCGTGTCCCAGCTAAGTTAAAAAACAACCAAACATACTTGAATACTTTGGTTCCCAAAAAAACAAACAGAAACCAAATTCTAACATTATTATGGGAACGTGTGTTAATATAGCTCAAAACAGGCATATCTTGATTTTTAACGTTATTGTAAAAAAGTGACTATATGGTTATTTAATTGTATTTACACGCAGTGTTAGGTATTTCATTAAAAAGAAAGCTATGGCAGAGTTTGTTTAACTGATTTAAATGTACTTTTAATTGACATGAATACCATTAACCAGCGTGTCCTTTCTGCAGCCGCGGTCTATTTATGGCGCTTCTATTTATTGCAGTAAGACTCGCAGCGGAATGCACATGGACTTTATCGTGTTTCCAGGAGGGTCTTAAAGACTTACACAACTCTTTCCATACATATAGGCAGAATGATGAGACACATTATTAGTTAATTGCACGACTATTCTGCCTTCTACTACAAATACAGTATATCCCTGTGCCAGCTACAATTACACAACACTTGCTGAAAATATAAATAATTTGTATAACTTCACTGGCAATATGTTCCATATTTATTCCAATATTTGATAACCATAATGCAATAACAATAAATAATAATAATGCATAGCTCTCATCTTCTTTTTATTTAACCCATAATAGGCTTTACTGTTACATTGCGCAGTTCTAATAGATAATGTAATTCCGCCACCTAAACAATAATTCTTCCTACCTGGTTCATATTTGAGGTAGAGTATTGACACGATATAATACGCGACATCAAAAACAGGAAACATCGCCATCTTCGAGAAGTACTGGGCGATTTCGCCCAAATTAAGGACATCCAGGACCTCCATGATGTTCTACTGACCCTACCACATGAGAAGGGCTCTGCTCACATGCAGCTGCCTATTAATATAGAGCACGGGCTGAGACGCACTATTGAGGTTAAATCAAGTCACACGGTATGTGATACTGGATACATAGCCAGTATCACTACCGCCACTTAGTGGAAGAGGACTAAAAGTGTCAGCCTGACCGATTATCAAACAGTTATTCAATCTCTCACCATCAGCTATCATGCCATTGACAGGTGGGGTTTTTTCAGCGGGTGTTTTTTTCAACATTTAGATCACTTTTATAACTTTATTTTGTGAATTGTATCCTTGTGTTGTATACTAAAATCCCTTAAAACTAAAAAGTGTATAAAGGGAACTACCCTCACAAGAAAGATTCAGCTGTATTACGAACAGAAAGAGATTTATTTCAAAAGATTGAATTGTGTTGTTCATTAATGACAGCATGGGGCAGGTTGTCATGTGCTTGTATATTTTTAATAGCAATATTTGTTAGCTATGTTGGGACAATTTTGGTCTATTGGTTAAATAGTCGGGCTTGTATCGGTAGGTAAATGAAATGCCCTTAAGCAAGGCCCCTAAACCCGATTGCTCCTCGGGCGCTACAGTGATAGGTGCCCACCGCCCGGGTGTGTGTGTTCACCCCTTAGGAAGGATGGGTTAAATGCAGAAGTCACATTTTGGGTGTGGGTAACCATAACTAACACAAATATGTCACTTTCTTTAACTTTCATGTTTGATATGTATTATGTGTTTCGTGAGAGTGTTTCACGTGTGACAACATGTACTATGTAGACTGATATGTGCCATTTCTCTTTTTCATAAGATAGATAATCAAAGAATTATGATTATCTAACGCCTAACGATCTTTGCTGAAAGTTCAGCGCATAGACTGCAGCTTTCTCGGTGGTTAAAGAAACAACGCTGTCGTGTTCTTTAACAGCCGCTAGATGGCGGTAAAGTGTTTAAGACTTTACACGCCATTCACGCTCGCACACAAGAAGTAGAAACACAACACAGGGCGAAATAATTGGTCGAAATGATTGGAGATCTTTTCATTTTTGTGTAAGATTCGTTGTTTTCTACTTACAATAGCGAAGTTTTGGGTTATACATGAATGGAAAGTTATATATAATGTTCAGATGTATAATATATGCTTGTGATGATGTTTTATGTGTGTTCAGGACTCTTCTCGTAAATGCAGGTGCTGTGCTCAACTTTAAACTGTAAGTATATACATAGACAATGGTTTTCATGTTTTATAGGGTCTTTTTTACATTTCACAGGGACGTATTGATTTTCTTAATGGATCTCCTTACACTATCCCTAAACCTGACACTCACAGAAAACTTTTGTGTGATATATAAGCTTGTTTTCTCATGGGAGTCTAAAATGTTACCACAATATTAAAATGTATTTGGTGCCCATATTGTGAATATCAGGACTATACGCCATCTGACAGCAGATTCTGTGTGCACAGGAAGAAGAGAGAGACGCAGTCACAGGGGTTTGGAGATGAATCTCGGTCATCCAGCACAGGTAATATAACCAAGCACTGTCTGTCCACATTAGATCTGCTTTGTCTTCCTGCGGTAGATGTTATGGTTAATGCAGCAAACACAGTCATTACACTGTCTGCAGCTGTACTGAGCCCATAATTGGAATAGTTTAATTAAATCACCTGTTAGAAAAGTGACATTTTGTTTGTTTGTGTGTATAGGTGAAAACATCAGAGAGTTTTTGCTGAGTCTGCGGTACTTTCGTATATTCATTGCCCTTTGGAATATTTTCATCATGTTCTGCATGATTTTGTGAGTATTGACTTTCTATATGTAGTTCTTTCCCAGTTGTATGTAACAAGGGGGGGAATCTCAGCTTTGAAAGCAAATAATTCAAGCACACTAAAACCAGTTACTAAAATGATGCTTTTTTTTTCCTCAGGTTATTTGGATCATAACATGTCTGTTAAGATGTTCACAAGACATTCCTAAATTTGTTTTATATAGTGGGGCGGTTTTCTTGAAGAGGTTTTTATTTAAAATACTTGATTTACATGGGATCTTTCCAGTGTTGTTGCCTGTAAATTATTTTCATGTTAAAGCCACATCTCAATGCATAAGAATTCCAAAATGTATTTTACGAGGCTCTAAACTAGTTGCTCACTGTGTAGTTTTAACAGCTGTTATTATAGCCCATATACTGTCATTTTACCCAGACCTGGTTGAGTTTAAACAATAGTCAGTCATTTGGAGATACTTTATGGATTATGCAAAAGTTATGTTAGTGTCAACCCTTGAAAATGTATATTGGTTTATTAACAAAACTGAATCTAGCACTAATGCACCTAATAGCAAAGC
>JBAJNP010012876.1:0-12802 GCA_036877545.1 Yasuhikotakia modesta | reverse complement strand
CAAGAACGTCTTTTGGATAACTTTGAGAGAACCTTTAGAGAATGTTAGCCAATGTTCCGTGAACTTTCCTTATATGGATCAATGAAGAGACCATTTTTCTATCTTCCCCACAGGTGGTGTGTAATTTTTTAACGAAGGGACGGTACGATACTCAAGAGATGTGTTTGCTGTCAACGTAAGATTTCCAATAATTCTTTGAAGGTTTGTTAAATTATGTGTAAAGACAGTTGTGACAGTAATGAAGCTGCAATCCATACTGTATGTGCCGTTCTAATGATGATCTGACCCGTAAGGCATCCATAGTTTCATAATTAAATGAGCCGTCAGCTAAATTCAGATAGTGGATGAAGCAGAAGATGTTTTTAGAAGCAGCGGTGGAAATCTTGGTTAATGAGGTGGCTGATGTCATTTGACTTATCTCCTCAAGAACTTGCTCAACTTTTTTTGGAAAGAACATTGGTAAACAGGAATAGCTGGGCTAATATATCCATGAATGTTTACCGTAATGTCCCCTGCTAGCACCAAGTACGAGTTACACTGAGCTTAGCGATGCAGAATGTCTTCATCTTCAAAATTCTCCTACTGTGCAGAAGCGTGAGCTACAATGGATTACCGTACCACCGTTTGACCACCCGGAGCCCCAGACAAATTAATTTGAAGGCCACAGAATGTACTGTATATAGCGCACCCTCCACTGAAGTGTCACTTGTCTGTGATATTTCTGTGGAGAGTTTGTCTGCTTGTGATGTTCAGCATTATAAACACAGCTTGAGTACCCGCCGAGTGTTTCATTAGCACAAGGACGCGTTTTTCTCTCATTTTCCTTTTGCTCAACTGATTGCTTTACCTGCCTGGTATGTTCTGGGTAAAAGTTCTATACTGTACTTTTGTTTTCAAGGTCTAGTTTGTAGTGATTAATCAAGTTCTTCCAATTTGCTAAATTGGGTTGTTTTTGAGATTGGAAATGCAGGCTGTAATTACCTGGAAAACTAATGCAGGGACTAATTTCATTATTTGTCAAATACGGTAAAACCTAATGGTTGTTATTTCATGGGAAATTGATTTACCCAAAAACTGTGGCATTTGTTTGAATTACCACCATCTTTAATGGCTTAAACTGCTTGGAACAAAAGTTTGTAGCTAACAATGGAAACGCGTTCGTCCTGTGTAGGAGATTTTTGTCTCTGTAAGGTGTCTCTGTTGTTCTGTGTTGTTTATTTATGCATTTAGAAAATAGCGCTAAAAATACGTATAGCAGTCTTGTAGCGATAGATGCTAGTGCACGGAGAGCGATAAATCGACATTGTTTCTCTCCTGTTTGATAAATGGCTCATGCAACCACACAGACACAGATCTGATGATGAATATCTATTCATATTATGGTCTGTTTGCCTATCTATGATGGGGAGAGTCACAGGCGTCTCTTTGTCACAAGGGCATTGGTTCGTAAATGTCAAGCTAACATTTTCCAGACAGTATGTAAAACATATGTTATGCAGCTGGCAAATAGATTCTTACATGACAAAAGGTAGTTCTGATGTCATAAATCAGAAGTGATATAAGGGCAAGGACTTTGGTTTAATACATGTAAAGTATTATATTAATGTTTTATGTTATGTTTCATGTTCTTGATTATGTTCTAGACCAGCTCAGTCATGGAGAGGAACACTTGAGTACAACTTGATCAACAACAAAGCAGCAAAGTGGTTCCTTAGTATACCATTTATACTATACTATATATATATATAGTAGTGTGTGTGTATATATATATATATATATATATATACACATACACACAGAATATTATAGATGACAAACAGACCTGCCTGCATGTTCCTCTGGTGTAAGAGATACAGAATCTGTTGTTTTATGACAGCATTTAGTTAATTGGTTTAATTGTCTGAGACATTTGACTGGATAAAAACAGGAAAAAGGCTAAAAAATAAAAAGATAAAAAAAGGCTGTTGTTTACACCCATGCAGTTAATTGTGTTTAATCCATTGGGGTGATAGTGTAGGGAACTATTGTATTATGTTATCTGAATACAGTTGAGGGAACGTTTTTCTGCATTGGGTAGATCAGGCTTTTGTGTGACCATTCCAGCCGGAGTATGTTTTCTCATGCAAGCATTTCCTGCTTTACAATGCAGCTGTTGTCTTAACAATCCTGAAAATAATAAAATGATAAAAGGGCAAAGCAATACGATGCCCCCTTGGAAGAACTGATGCATGTCATTATAATGAGACATCACAGATCTGACGAGAGACAAATAAAGTCAACAAGGTATATTTGAAAAAAAAAACCTTATTAAAGAATAAAATGCATTGTGGGTGAACTAAAAGATAGGAAGTGAAATAAAGATTGGAACTAATATCTGTGCTTCAAAGTGACATGACATGCAGAGCTGTACAGTCCGGGGTGTCATGTCAGTTGCTCATTCAATTCCAATTATCTGCTAATTCCCAGGCAGAACCAGAAGTATTTTTGGATTCGCTGAGAGTTTTCCCGCTCGGAAAAGCCTCGGGAGTAATTTCATTTGCTGTAGCTGAGTCTCGCATGGCATTAGCTATTGTGCACAAACGCAAGTCTCGCACCGTTACAAGACAAACATCCTCTGAAACGTGTTACTAATGTTGCCACTTCCAGATAATTACTGCTCACAAATTGTGAATTTAAATTTGTTTCTCATCTTTCCATGATCCTGCGCAGGCAAATTTACTAAAGCTGTGACACTTTCAAATTTTCGTTTTTAGCCATTGTATTAATTTTCTTCACAATTTTTTTAATTCTGTCACAGTTTGAAGCATTTCATTACTTAAAAACGCTCTACCAACTTAAAAACATTCTACTTCTTTATAAACCTTCAGAGAACGTTGAAAGAACTATTATTGAACTGTAGCCTGAGAATGTCAGCGTCAAATGCATGATGTAATTGTTACTTGATTTGTGAAATGCTTTTGGTGTTTCAGGCACTAAAACAGCAGACAGCAAGTGAACATAATTCTTTCAACGAGCTCAATTCATGGCCATTGAATCCCACACGCGCTGTTTGATATTAAATTGATCAAAAACATATGGAGGGAGTAAAAATAAATGTTTTCTCCCTGCCTTTCTATCTGTATTTCTGGCAGATGAGCGTGTTGTGATTTACCTGTTTATTCTGCTTCAGAAATTTGAAAAAATTACAACGCCTCCAATTGTCCCTTTAAGCAGAAAAAGGACCAGCGCTGGTCTTCATCAGGTATGAAGTTTTCTTTGTCTCACTGGCTTTGAGCTTGTTTGCGGGGAGTTTGGTTTTGCTGTCACACAAGGGAAATTGTTAAAGCAAATACAAAGCAGGACTTGGCTTTTGAGGAAATGCGATGAACTGGTCACAATTTATTCACAGCTATTTGGTGTATCAATGATTTCTGTAAAGGTGATCATTTCTGTTACTGTATAAAAGTTTTACATACAAATAAATGAAAAGCAATTTTGAGAAATATCATCAAAGAATGAAAACAGATTGAATACCGAGATTGGCATGAAGACTGAGTGCACCTTTAACTCAAATAAAGCGCTTCAAGCTGCGTCGGTATTGTTAAAACATTGTTCTTTGAGCTTGGAGGTTTTTCTGACACGGCTTATCATCAACCTCAAATGCTCCTCAAAATTCATATTAGCGTTTGTGCAGAACTGCTGTCATGCTACACGTCAGCCTCTATCTGCAGCGTGATGTGCGATTGAGTGTCAGGCTGTAACATGTTCTCTACTGTGTTTTAGTCGTACTGCCTCCATTAGCTCAGTTTGCTTTCCTCATCCTGCAAGTCCCCTTAGTCCTGTTGACTTAAACCAACACTATAAATAGACTCTGCAAAGACCCCCCGGCCCTGTTAGGGAAAAAAAGCTCATACCTTTTCAGAACCTTCTGTTCTCATCTTCTACCACATCAGCACCTGCTTTGACATCATACTGACCTCAGGTGTAGCTTAAAGGGTGTAGCTTCCAGTGAGAATGCCTTGGGTGCACAGAGCTGAAGACTTAGCCTATAACCTTCACTTCACTGGCCATTATCGACCAGCTTTGGTGATAAATCCATAATGCATCGTGTACAAACTGTAGGAGCCACAGGGGTTGGTTGGCACAGGCTCATAATTGGATCTTTACAAGCAGACGTTGATTGTATTAAGATGCTTAAAGATTCAAATCGGAAGATCCAATTATTAAATGTATATTTTCTGTTATTTGGTACAGTAATTTAAAGGTGTTAAATACTATTATATAATGTTGTACAATAATTAAAATACTTGCTAGATAAATGTTCCAATATTCACTTTTAAATTATTAATATTGTAGAGGAATCTTATTAATAATATAAAGTAATTTTGTCAGACTAATTTATGTGTTTGTTAAACCTGTGGCAACCAACCTAATGTTGATTTGATTGAAGTTAAGTTGCCTTTATGTTTATTCCACCAGAAATATTCAGCAACAACCGAAGCTTTTACTCATTTGTAGCACACATCAGAAAATCCTGAGGGCATGCATGAGTGAAAATGCAGAAAATCAAATAAGTATTCAAATGCCCACAAGCACGTAGCTATTCATTTAGCCACTGATCCCAGCGCAGTTTTATTGATGGCATTAATGCATATGCTTTCCAGTAAATGTTTATGACAACAACCAGCAGGCCTGCGTTTCATCCAGACTGCCCTCAAAACGTCTTCGTAACCCCCCCCCACCCCCTCCTGTGCTGCAAATGGAGTCTGGCGTCTGAGGCACCAAGTTTGCCTCCTACTGGTTAAGGGATAGCATAGGCCTCTGTGTCTTGTGAGTGGTTATGTGTAAATATATATATAAGTTGTTACCTCTGCTGCTTGGGTAGAGCTCAGGGTTTAAGCACGGTGCCCAGATTAGCCTCTCGGTGTACGTGATCAATGAAAGGAAGCTACACGCACTTGACTGAATATGCAGACGCGTCCCACTGAGTCAGAGGCGAGTGATAAGTGTATTGTGGCTCTCTCTGAATGCTTGCGATAAGAACGGTAACAGCAACCTTTGCTGTAGCGCACTAGCAGGGTTGTCGAGCCTCAGTGAGCTACAATTGTCACATTAGCTGCGTTTCCCAACATTTTCTGTGAGAGCTCAGGTCTAGTGTTTAAAATGTGTCATGTCATGTAGTCCTAATGCATTATATACTTGCTCAAAACGCACTGTTGTGGTCTTATTTTGCAGCTTTGACTCTTTGGGAGGAATTTAGTAAGAGCAAATTCTGCCTGCTGATAGCTTAATTTATTTCTAAGCATCTGTCAGCTTTGCTTTTATTAAAAAAACAGTGATCAACTCAAATTGGGCAAATGTTGTAAAGTACATTTATACAGCTACATAGTACATGATCTTTATATTTCAATGAGATTAAATAGAGAGCAATTAAAAATGTTTACTTACATCTCTTTTGTCTAAGATATTTTTCTTGAGAAAAGAAGCAGAAATTTCACTTAATCTTAATTAGTTTCAGAAGTAATTTTAACAATGTCACGCACTGAGTGCTCAGATTTGTCTAAATATTATTGAAGATTGAACTCAAACTTACTCATCCGTTTTATTTAAATCCAGTTTATTTTAGCTACAGTTCACTGATTTTTACAGTGTCTTACTATTTAATGTACCAATGATCTCATTTGTTCTCCTAAGCAGTTGTAGGAGAAACATTTGAGACAACATTGAAATTTAAATTAAACCTAAATGATATTAAAAAAACTCATCAAATCTCCTGAGCTATAAAAAAAAACCTCTGAGAAAAACAACTTTTATTTACAAATATCCTAACAGTCAGTGTATGAAATAGTGGTTTTCAGAATTATTGAAGATGGCTTTTTTAAAACACGAAGTGATAAGAGATAATTGATAAAGACGAGCAGTGATGAGAACAACACAGCGTGATATAAGAGAGATAAATGGCTGATATTTAATTAAATTAATTACCATAATGATGTTGTTTTTGCAACAGGGGTTGTTGGGCCCTTTGAAATGTCACATAAAAATGAAGCCACAACATGTGACCTGACCGCAGTATGTGCTGCATGGCTTTATAGTCAATTACCTCACTGTGTTCCTGTTGGCTCTAATGCAAGGCCTCAAGGTTCAGTGCTCCAGCATTCAGAGTGAAGGATTCTCTGCTCAGCACAATCTGAAGTGTGCATGTGTTTTATTCTCTGTGTGCTGTGCATTATTTAGGGCTCTGGATGGCTAAAAAATTGCAGGTGACATTGGAAATTGGCAGCGCTTGTTTATAGAGAGTTTCAGGGAAGTGTATGAGGTTGGATGAGTTGTCCCTGTGATTCTACAGATGTTCTTGGTTTGCTTGAAACTCAAGTCGGTGTGTTAGTAGACTAGTAAAAGCAAGCGCTTATCTGATGCAGAGGTTTGCTTGTTTTCAGCTTGTTTGGAAATAAAACAAAAAAGGGATTAGACAAATTTACAATAATGATTATGGTTTTTGCTACAGCGCTTGCTGAGACAGACTAACAGATGTTAGATTGTTACTTTGTTTATTTGATTGATTGACTCATTGATAAATAAGTAAATACATTTTTTTCTTTGCTTCTATTGCTAAGAAAGTGATCTGTTAACTTCAAAGACACATTCCCTGTCTGTTGTGCTCAATCTTAAGCGAATTGTCCAACACGAAACATTAAACATGGCTTTAGACCTTAAACAAATTAACATTTTGTAGCCATTGCTCTAATGGTAGATAGGTTGACAAAATAATACTGACTTTGACTGATTGCACAGTCCTGGATTCTTATTCAGGGAGAAAATTGGCGCCAACACAGGAAATATACCTTGGAACAGGCTGTTAAAGGTAAACTGTGATCAGTACTAGACATCTCATGTGTTTTTGTACATTTATTGAATTTTGTTTTAATTGTGTTTAATGTTAAAGGGACGGTTTGTCAATTTAATGTTTGCATTGCAGAAAAGTGAGCTCATTAACTTTACATTATTACATATTAAAGATGGGATCAAATTGTGAAAATCCATGCTAATTTTGAAATAAATGTTTTAAATAATTTAACATTTAAGAATGTCAAAAAAACATGAAGTGATAATTGCATCAGATGTGGGGCAGAGTTCTTTCTTTGCACAAACCCAACAAGCTTAATCTCAGATAATGATAATTAGAACATAATCGCTTGTAATAATTGCATCTGCTAGCGCGCGCGGGCACAAAACTGTTGCTAATCTATGGAAAACAAAGGCCTGTTCCAAACATGGACTCTAGTCTGCACAAATCTAGTCAAAAGAGATATTGTAACTCCTTACAGCAAACTGTGATTCCCACACAATGACTGGCAGTAAGTCTCAGATTTTAAAATTGTTAGGCTCTTTTGTAACAACGTTGTAAACTTTAGATGATGCCAGATGCTCGGGCCATCTTATGGAAGTTTCAGGCCAGCTCTAGGCAGACTATGTAAATGGCTGATCTAGGCAAAGGCCAGATTGTATATTTGAATCTGTGGCTCTCTGTAAGCACACACACAGTGAAAGGAAGGGAGGGAGGGTTCTAACACTGCATCAGGATGTGAGATGAATAGGACAAGCTATTTCCCAGCTCTCTCTCTCTCTCTCTCTCTCTCTCTCTCTCGTTCCTTCTCTTCTTTTGGTTTGTGCTTTCCTGCGGTTCATCACCTGATATGCATTTTAACCAGAATTCGGCTACAATCAACAGTCAGCTTTTAGTTGCTTTGACAGTTTCTAATAAAAGTTGGCTCCTTTTTCACAGTAATAAGATTCTGCTGCTGATTAAATCTGGGGTTTTTTTGCGGTTGCTTTGTCTGAGATTCAGAAATTTAGCAGATATTTTGAAGCACAAACTTTGAGTCTTTTTGAAAATATGGAAATATGGAAAGCCTTGGAATATGGAAATATATTAGAATATCTATGTAGTTTTTTGGAATATTTTAGGATGTTTAGGGCATTATAAATCACTGTCCTCTTTTGTTACTGTATGTAGAAAAGAGCCGGTCAGATATTCTGCTTTGCGTCTTATTTAGTGTTTCACAGATGAAAGAAAATAACACAGAGCTGGAACAACATGGGTGTGTGTAAATGAAGACAAAATATTCCTAAAAATGTTCCCTTGAATAAAAACAGAGGGCAGGCTGAGAAGGAGCAGAGAAATGGATCATTATGTTTGTGTTATGATAAATGCATTTCTTGGCCTACAGACTGCAGCATTTGTAATGTGTTGCTGTGGTCTGTGGTGCAGTGAAACATTTACAGGTATTTCTGTTAGCAAATGTGATGCATATATTATAAAAACCTCATAGATGCTTATTGGCGGCTGGTCACATTTGTTGTGAAAGTAAATTTGTTCATTGAACTGACAGAATTGTTGAGTCCAGGGTGTCAAATGATGCGTCTTCAGGTCATTTTACTGAAAGTGTTTTTTGTTGATATAATAATTAGATTTGAAGTTGGATTTCCAAAGAGAGTTAATTAATCAGAGTTAATTAAGTTTTAATGTTGAGTTTCTGACCTTGTTTTATTCATATGCATGAAGTTTCTACAGTAATTTTCTGTAAAAACAAAAAAAAATAGCAACATAAATGTTTAATTAAACTGACTAAATTCAGAAAGGATATGTTTGGCATGGCAGCGATTATTATAGGCTATATACTATATAAACAAAATATAAAACATCAGTTATGAATATGAAAACACAACACTTGTAGCAATTATACCTAAATTCAAACATTCACCTCATTGGTCACTGAAAAAGAAAACAACTCGGTTAAAATAAGAGCTTGAGGCTTTTTTCCGTACTTTCTCTGTGGAAGGAGCCGGAGAAAACGGCTTTAATTAATTCCAGTAACATGCTTTTGTTAGTATTGCGTCATGCATGTTGTTTCATTAATAAAGTGTCAGACTACACTGGGCCTGCGGGGCTCCGTGTCCAGTGATGAACTGCAGAGTCATCCAGCTTGTGTTTGTGCAACTTTCAAAGTGGGTCAGGGTTCCTCCTCCAATTTGTGGTCTCAGGTACCATTTAAAAAAGTTGTCTGCCTCCCCTTTGTGTGGAATATTAATAATGCAGGAGACTGAACTGGGCAAAAGCTTTGATTTTTGTTCATGGCCATTTTTATAAACAAATGTTTAACCACACAAACAGAAAAGAGAGTTTTATAACGCTCATTAAAGATACATAACCTGTTCATTACGCATCCAGTTTATATATCACTCTGCCCATATAGTTTAATGCACTGTCCTAAAATGACAAGTTGCTTGATTTCAAAGGCTCATCAAAATTCTCTTCTTTACATATCAAACAGGCTTCAATGTCAAGAACATGTGTTTGCTTTGCTTTGCAGCGCCAAACTCTCATCTGCACTGTTATAGAAGGAAGGCTGCATTTTTATATCTCCACCCAAAATGTGAAATGTGATAATAGCTTACTGCTAACGTATATTTGCTTTGACAAACTCTGGTCATCTGCCTCTGCATCCGGCCAGACCCAAGGCTGTTTAAACTGATCACGTATATTTATGAAGTTTGAATGCTAGAGGGATTGCTTTGATACTGCTTAACGTGTTTGGAGTGGTATGAATAATTCATAAACGCACTGTACTGCATTTATTTGCATGACAGGCACTTTTCGATTTTGCTTGCGAACCATCACACATTAAGTGCCAGAGTATCAGGGCGTTTGGGTCACATACGGCACCCGTTGCAAAGTTTTTGGGACATTTAAATGAGGCGGTGAATACCCCTAATTATCATTCAGTGTGTATGCGGTGCGAGGAGTCGCCATAGCAACGTGTTTAGGGTATTTAAGTCCTTTGCGTTTGCGGCCTTGTAGATCCAGATTCAACTGTTGTTTATAATTCTCTGTTGTTTTCTGGTTTGTTTGTTTTGGCAGAGATCTCCGGGAATTCCGAGGACATCCCCCTGGTGCGCTGGAGGCAACAGTGGTTGGAAAATGGCACTCTCCTGTTTCACATCCACCACCAGGACGGCAGTCAAAACCTGCCTGGCCCGGCGGCGACGGCTTACCCCGCCAGTGACTCCGCGGAGGAGGAGCTTCGAATCTTACACATCTCTGTCATGGTACACAACCACCAATCAATGTAGAGCAGCTTAAACAGACACCCTTCAGACAATTTTGGGTCGTTTGGTTTGAATTAGAACGTTACTTTTTAAATTTGTAACAACTTAAAACATTCCAGTAGCATTTAAAAGTAACGTATTTGATATATGATATAGAAAGTTTAAAACGTTCTATTAATGTTCCTGCAAGAATGTTTTAGGATAACTTATCTGTTGCATTCGGATAACGTTTCTTGTTAGCTGTGTTGTTCTTGGATACATCTAAATATATGCTGGAACAATTTTATTCAGAGCTCTGTGGAAATGCAAATGAAGTTTATCTTCTCATTCTCTGTTCGCTCTCTCACTCTCATTGTCTGCAAACGTGTAGAAAGATGTGAATGACAGGTGTTATCTGTAGATCTATCACAGCATATGTCACGCCGGTCTAGCCATATGAATTACAAAGAGAACACATAGCGTAGATAGAAGAAAATAGGGCGTGAGCTGGAGAGAAAGATGAAAGTTTTTCCCCATTCAGTCAATTAGTGGTTGCGCCTGCTGGCTTCACAGTTGTCTTCTCCTGGATTGTTTTAGTTCCGTCATCCTCAGAAGTAGTTACCTTCACAACAACTGAAGCAAAGAGTCTTAAGGGCGTGAGGATTATTTAAAGCTTTTAAACTTGCTCAGTACGATTAGTGGAAAATCCATATTTGTAAATTGCCATGCTGAACAGGAAAGATGTTTGCGTGAAGGCGGGGTTTGTTATGTTGTGAAGAAAAGCGGTGTCGCCGAGATGAATGGAGGAGTTTAAAGGAGGATTCCGAACACGGGTTAGAAGAACAGACAGGTGTGACGCAAACACACGGTATGTTAATACTTCAATGGTAATCACTCATTATTTCTGTATGAAGAGAAAGACATATGGAGGCTTCAGGCAGTGCTTTGGGTTTCCTTTGCTGCTTGGATTTCCAGTCCTGTAATTGTGCATTAGTGCAGTTTGGTGGTTGTTTCAGGAGGTTAGTTGATTCTCTGTGCAAAGCCATCCCTGATTACGGAATGATCCGTGCTGGAATATGATTCCGGTGAACTCCGGGAAGTCTTCTCTATTGAGCTCACCCTGCGTGATCCATCAGAAGCTAAAGAAGATTGCATGTCTTCTATCTCAAATGCAGCCCCTGACATTGATATCAACACAAAGAAGATACAGTGTTAGTATTCGAAGGGTAACATGCAGAAAATCAGCACGATTCGCTCTGTTTGAAGAAGCCAACAGAACTCAAACAATTTTCTCTTCTCAAAGAATTATGTTCGTCACTTTAGAAAGGGCAGTGCGGTATTTAAGCATGACAGAGAATAGATTGTGTTTTAATGTCCATAACCTGTACACAAGCATCTTTAATTGCTTAACTGTTCAGACTGCAGCTGTACAAATGAGATTAATCACACCACAACTGAGAGGGAAAGTTTTGATGATGTTAAAGTTTTGTTATATTTGAGAATTTTCTCATTTTTCATTAAGCAGCAAAAAATGCTGAATATAACTAAGTATATAAACTAAATATCTTCTATAAGCTTTTAAACTTCATTGTTATGCTTGTTTATAAGAGCATTATTTAAACATGTTTAAGGTCAGTAACTTTTTTTAAATGTTTCACTAACAGGAATATTTTTTATTTTAAAACATCTACTCAGCTAGCAGGGAACAAAAAAGTGTATATATAATGTATATATAATGTATATCAAGTGTATATATATATATATATATAGAGCACTATTTTTTGATAACTGAGAACTTGAGGAGAACATTAGCCAACATTCTGAGAATGTTCCCTGCTAGCTGAGTAGATGTTTTATCCTGATTTAGGAGACGCTAAGTGTTCATGGCTGATTAAAGGCCAATATCTCATGCATTTTGCTTTTATCAATGAGTTTGCATTTGTCCTCTGATAGCAAGTTTCCTCCAGGTCTCTCTGGACGGTGTCGAAAGGCAGAGAAGTTCAAATTGCAGTGTGATTGATCATTTCTATTTTAAAATATGAGAAACCGGTCATAGCTGCATGTGCCGTGACGCTCGCTGCATGTGAAATGATCAGATGACCTTGAGTTCTCCACCCCAACTCCAATCTGGCCACATTCAGATTTGCAAATGAAAGCTTGGAAATGCTAAAGAATAACAACCTCTCTTCCAGATCGCAAAAAATATTCCTTTTCCAAACCCATCTGGGCACATCTCTTCCATAAAATTTGACATTTCATCTTACTTTGCTCTTTTTCCGCTCACAGCTGAGATGTTATGTGGAGGTGGGAGAGAGACGTTTTCATTGGTGTTGCGGCGGCCAGCTTCTGCGACAGATGGCACCTACGCTGCACCCCTCTCGTCTCCAGCTTGAGTCTCGGCCGGAGGGCAGACTCCTGAACCTAGTGCCCCCTAAAATCTTGTCACTTCCTTGAGTGCTTCCTGATGACGCCCGTCCCAAAGAGAGCGAGGCGCCAGTGTAGACACCTGTCACCGGCCCGTGTCTGTTGCTGGCCATACGTGGTGGTTCCTTTGACCAGCTGGGGCTTCTGCTCAGCTCAGAGGTTGTTCAAAGCCAGCCTCACATTCTTACCGTGATATAGTTTGAGGCTTGCGGATGAATAAGCACTCATCAAATGTGCCTTGATAAAAGACCAGCTGTGCTGTCATAATGACTATGATGTTTTATTTCTTTTTTATTTTAACCGTCTATTC
>JBAJNP010012875.1:0-12804 GCA_036877545.1 Yasuhikotakia modesta | reverse complement strand
GACTTCAAGCTTCAAGTCTGTAAAAAACAAGTACAACTTACAGGCGTCGCGTGAACCAAAACCGCCAGACACAAAACCAGCACCAGAATCTTCATCCTAAAGCAACAGACACACATTAACACCACAGACACACATTAACACCACAGTCACACATTAACACAACAGACACGCATTAACACCACAGACACACATTAACACCACAGACACACATTAACACAACAGACACGCATTAACACCACAGACACGCATTAACACCACAGACACACATTAACACAACAGACACGCATTAACACCACAGACACGCATTAACACCACAGACACGCATTAACACAACAGACACGCATTAACACAACAGACACACATTAACACAACAGTCACGCATTAACACCACAGACACGCATTAACACCACAGACACGCATTAACACAACAGACACGCATTAACACAACAGTCACGCATTAACACCACAGTCACGCATTAACACCACAGTCACGCATTAACACAACAGACACACATTAACACAACAGACACACATTAACACCACAGACACACATTAACACAACAGTCACACATTAACACAACAGTCACACATTAACACCACAGACACACATTAACACCACAGACACACATTAACACAACAGACACACATGAAACTAAAACGACGGCGGTGCGCAGAGTGAAAGTCGCTCTTACCTGCCAGGCTGCGTGTCGGTGTGGATGAGCGCGTGCGGGGCGCTATTTAACGGCGGCGCGCGCGGGGGCGAGACGCTGCGTCTGCGGTAACAGACAGACCCGCTATAAAGATGTTTGTGTCGCTGCTGGCGTTCAAACGGGACGCGTGTGCGTTCAGACAGTCTCATTAAACTCTGCGTGACGCACATACAAATGAAAAAGATGTTTATTATAGACATTTTAATTTCCCTGGTAATACAAACGCAGTTTGGAAGCAGGTCGGGAATGTTGTGGACAGATTTATGTGGGAATGAGGCTTGTGTGATTTCATGAAATGCACATATATGAGTTTCACACAGGCGCGCGTTTACATGATTTCTGCTGTAAGCAGTGATACACAAGACCAGCCATTAAACTTTTCAAAAGATGGATTAACCAAAACGTTCAAATAAATTATCAAACAGCTTCAGATTCACAGTTTTAAGATGAAAATAATAATTTTCGCCGACGTTTAAAAAAAACTTTACTAGTATATTTTCTTTCTATTTGAAAACAATTTGAAATTGTCAATATGCCAAAAATGTAGTGATCAACTATAGGGCAAAACAATTTCCTTTCTTTCACCATTTCTTTTGTGACAAATCACTGACTAGAGCTTTTCATATAATAGTATAATGTTACACAATACTCAACAACACACTTCACACACAAATCTCAATAAAAGACAAAGTGACGACAAGACAAAAATCACAAAGTGATTTCCAAAATAAAAAAGTGTAGAACAAATGGAGTGAAATCATGTGTAAAATCTCAGAGAACATTTGTGCTGAAAGTATAAAAAAGCCAACAATATAAATCCAAAGCTCTCGACTGCTCAGTAAAAGAAAAGATCACTTTTCAAGCAGTGAAGTTTTAAGCAGTGAAACTGATCACAGCTCGCGTGTGCCACCCAGAGCGCCCAACAGAGGGCACTGCTGCCAACCTCACCAACAGGTGGATAAAGAGTTAGAGGTTCAGTTTTGACATTTCTCGCTCTTTCTTAAATAGTTCCTTAGTTAGAGAAGATCATTCCACCAGCAGTAAATTTACATTATTTAGGCATTTATCAGACACTTTTATCCCAAGCAACTTAGAAATAAAGGGACAAGAGAAACAGTAAATAAAAAAAGAAAAAGCCCTTTTTTGAAAGAGAAGAAGCAGAAAAATGGAAAGAAGTGTTGGTAGTAGGATGCAGCTATTAATTGGGCGGCTCATTGGTTGATCACAGGGTTTTTTTGGGCTCCTGGTAGACATACTGTCTGAATCATTATTGTGGTCTAACTGCCTGTGTTAGAAGTCTGCCTAGCAAAGCACTGCAGTAGTCCAGCCTAGAAATGAGTGTGTGATGTGATCAGGTAACAGCAGCGACTTGTCAAGATTATGTTATGGCTGGCTGTTCTTTTGCATTTTGTGGTTGTAGAACCTAGCTGGACTGAAAATATTGTGCAGAGCAGCTGGAAAGACTAGAAGCTCTGTCTTGGCTAGGTTGAATTGTAGGTGGGGTTTTCCACTTATTCATATTTAAGTCATGAACTATTTCACTTTGAAAGGAGCAATTTAAATACAATTGTCAATGTCAGTGGTAATCAGTATCTGTCTGCTAAGATATGATGAGCTGATGTCCACAGGTAATACAATCTCTATTACAAGTCATGTGATTTGTGTTTGTCCAATACAAAACACATCTGTGGTAATGTCACACTCATATACATTGATTTACTGATTAATGCTTCTGAAAAATAAACTCTAAAAGTAAACTCTACAAATCTACAAAGGAAGGACACATTCCTCCTAAAAACATCCTTTACCCCATCCAATTGTCAATTGTCTTTACTTCTTTTAACTACAAACCATTTACAAGCAAATGTTACTTTAACACTGTGTCCTCTTTAACCATGAAACACTGATTTACTCAGATTTACTGTTGTAATATTTCATGTTTCTCCTTTACTGCCGAAAGTCTGTAAAGATTGTGAATTGGTAATTTTTTTGTAATTTGTGTTTTATGGAGTTTATGGGGTCAGAGCTCACATTTCAGGTATGAGTTACATATCTGACAAAAACACGTCACTTTCACAATTTCACTTTAGTTAAGATCTAAATAATCTGCCTGAGAAATGGGATTCCAACATGTGTGTGTGTGTGTGTGTCAGTACTCTGAGCCTCTGTTTGAATTGAGTCTATTTACTTTGTGTGGTATACAGTAGCTGCTTTGAGGTCACAGAACAGATTGTGTGTGTGTGTGTGTGTGTGTGTGTGTGTGTGTGTGTGTGTGTGTGTGCACTTGTGGGTCGGGGGGTGTTGGAAACCTGACAACCTCATTTAAACCTACTTTTGGGGAACTCCTCATTTGTGTTTGTAATGTAATTTAGTATATATTTACATTTAAATACAGATCTTTTAAAGTTTTCTGTTACTTGTGGAAGACAGATTAAGAAGACATAACATCGCTGCTAGACAAAACACACGTGTGTAACTGGACGTCTCAATCTGCCTTGTGACGACTGAGATATAGATGTAGATCAAACTCCACACACAAACCCTTTCAGTTATTCCTAAAACGTGGCACTCCTCCCTTCTCCCTCCGGCCTCCCACCTCCTCTCTCGCGCTGCGCCCACAGGAAGTGACGTTTCACACAATCTGCGGTCCATTTGTCTGACTCTGATTGGTCAGACGTCATCTTCTACTCTATGTTCATTGGGTGTTGAAGCGGAAGTGAGGCGTGACCTCACACTTCCACCAAAGTTCCTGCTCACCTCCAGCAAAATTTCGGGAGGGTAACAGAACCGAGTCGGGAAAACCGAAGCGAGACGCGCGTGACAGATCGGCGACCAGCGAGCGCGAGACGGCGATGGCGGTGCGCGTGATTCTGCTCGTGATACTGAGCTTCGTCCAGTTTGGCAGAACCGAATCACGGCCCGATCCCGCAGGTGAGAGAACTTACGTTCATTGTAGACGAAGTGAAATTTGGATCTGCGTCTAACAAAAAAATCCAACAACGCTCAGACGGAACGGGAAGCGTTCCGTTCCCGTTTCTGAACAGACGCCTCATTTGTTCTTACCTGAGTAAAGCCGCCGACTTTTCCCCAGTGTCATAAAAACAGTCAGAAAGAAAGAAAGGACGGAAAGCTCGTGAGACAATGATCCTGTAATATTACTTTACTGGAGCAGCCATTAAACGTCTGTACAACAAAGCCATGCTGAGTTACTGTGAGCCTCCAGAAAAGACTGGATCGGATTGCATGAACAGCTTTAAGTGAGGCATCCCTAAGAGAGAGATGTTGTTTATCTGAAGCTGTGAGCAGCTTTAGTGACAGATCTCATTATATATCAGACGTGGTCCACTGAAAACACTCTGATCTGTGTGTGCAGATGAGCTGTTGGTGATCACAGCAGCTACAGAAGAGACTGAGGGCTTCTCCAGATTCATGCGGACAGCCAGACAGTTTAACTACACAGTTCAGGTGTTACATCATCCCTGTTCACTTCCAGCACATTTAAGTGTGTGGTGGCGTTGTGTGTGTGCATTGTGTGTGTGTGTTTTTATTGTGCAGGTTCTGGGTCTGGGGGAGGAGTGGCGGGGGGGCGATGTGGCCCGGACAGTCGGCGGTGGTCAAAAGGTTCGCTGGCTAAAAAATGAACTACAAAAACACAAAAATAAACAAAATACTGTCATCATGTTTGTGGACAGGTGGGTAAATACACACACACACTGAACTGCTTTATTTTGTCATTCTGATTTTCATTCCTACTGTCTGTATTTTCACTCCCTAACAACAGATTCTTTCATTACGTGTAAGATCACACATTAGACGAGGATCCGGATGACTGGCATTGATGTGTGTGTGTGTGTGTGTGTGTGTAGTTATGATGTCATTTTAGCCGGTGGTCCAGTGGAGGTTCTGGAGAAGTTTTCTCATTTCGCCCATCGGGTGGTTTTCTCTGCAGAGGGCTTCTGCTGGCCGGATCAGAAACTGGCTTCTAAATACCCTGCAGTGCACCATGGCAAGCGTTATCTGAACTCGGGCGGTGAGTGTCTGTGTGTGTGGTACAGCATGTCACCTTTTAACATCTTCTCATTGTGTAAGAGAACATTTTCCTTTATTTGTCCCACAGTGGAGAAATTGCATGTGGGGTTATAAGAGGATGTTGTAAACACACCTTCTGTGTGTCCTCATAAATGAAATCATTTAAAAATCATACTAATGTGTTCCTGTAGCTCAACCAGTAGAGCATTGCTTAGTAGTGCAAAGGTTTTGGGTTTGATCGTATGGAACACAAGTACTGATAAAAATGTGTACCTTGGATTCACTGAAAGTCACTTTGGATAAAAGTCTGCAAATGAATTAATGTAAATTATGAATTAAAAATGACAGTGAGGGCTGTACACAAACCTTAATATAGTATAATATGTATAATACAGTATACAAGTCATAATGTCTATGTAGAGTCTTTATAAACCAGATGTGTGCGTGTGTGTGTGTGCAGGTTTCATTGGTTATGCTCCTCAGATTCACGCAATCGTCAGTCAGTGGAAATACAAAGACGATGATGATGATCAACTCTTTTACACTAAAATCTACCTGGACAAAGAGCAGAGGGTGAGTGTGCATGTGAGTGTGCATGTGAGTGTGCATGTGAGTGTGCATGTGAGTGTGCATGTGAGTGTGCATGTGAGTGTGCATGTGAGTGTGCATGTGAGTGTGTGTTTGCACACTTGTACTGTGGCAATTGTATCAGTGTGAGGATAAACACAGTAAAGTGAGACATTTTGGCTGATCCTCATTTTCTGGCACCCCTTTAAAGGGCTAATAAAGGGTTGGGACTCTATTTTAGAGTAAAGGTTTGAATGAGGTTACGGTTCAGGGTAAGGCAGTTAGTTGGTACAAACGTGTGTGGAAGAAGCTCCTCACCGCACCTTTCGGGAGGGTAACAGAACCGAGTCGGGAAAACCGACGGGGTTTTAAACCTTATTTCTACAGCAGATTTCATACAGAAGTCATCCAGAGCATCACGGTTTAGTTGATCAATCTGTCTTTTGCTGCTGATGTGACCGATTGTCTGTAGTTCTATATGCTAAATATTGTTTCTGTTTTCCAGAGGAAGTACAACATCACACTGGACCACAAATCCCACATATTTCAGAACCTCAACGGAGCTATAGGTGCACACACACACACACACTCATACACATTAACACACACACACCCTTCATACACACTGTTTGATTGACAGTTTGTGTTTTTCCAGAGGAAGTTGTGCTGAAGTTTGAGAAGTCCAGAGTCAGAGCTCGGAATGTGGCCTATGACACACTTCCTGTGGTTATCCATGGCAACGGGCCGACTAAAGTAAACGCAAACATTCTGTACAATTAACCTCTGTTAAATTTGGCCTTGTGTATAATATGTACATGCACACGTTCTACAGTAAGACTTATCAGACTATATAAACCTTATAAAACATCATTTAAAATTCCTTTATCATTTAAATACATTAACACACGTGTGTGTGTGTGCAGCTCCAGCTGAATTATCTGGGGAACTACGTCCCGACCGCGTGGACCTATGAGGGCGGCTGTGGCGTCTGTGATGATGATATTCTGGACTTAAAACATTTATCTGTGAGTTTAATAGATCAACACATATAAAGTTTCTTTGTGACATTGGGAATGTCCATGCAACTCAAACCCTCTTCACAGAGGTCTGTATATATGGTGTTGTGTACCTGTGACGTGACCCTGGGCTGGTCTCTGTCTCCGTCAGCACTGTGGGTTATAACAGATTCATGCAGTAAGTGTGACGCTGAGGCGGGTGTGTGATGAAGTTGTGTTGTTGTGTAGGAGGATCAGATGCCTCTGGTACATGTTGCTGTGTTCATTGAGCAGCCGACACCATTTCTAGAAGAATTTCTGGAGAGGCTTGCAACGCTAAACTACCCACACACACGCTTGCGACTCTTCATACACAACAATGTATGTACACACACAACAATGTATGTACACACACAAGTTATTAGTGCTTCATTCTGGTGCTGTTTTATGCTGTGCATGACTTTGTGTGTGTGTGGGCAGGTTGTGTATCATGAACAGCATGTGGAGAGGTTCTGGGTGCGTCATCGTTCCCTGTTTCCTGGAGCAAAAATAATTGGACCAGAAGAGAACCTTGAGCAGAATCAGGCTAGAACCATGGCAGTGTAAATACACACCCACACACACTTACTGGTGTCACTGTTTGATAGTGGTGAGCAGTTGAAACAGTAACCTTCTCTCTGTCTGTCTCTCTCTCTGTCTGTCTCTCTCCTGCAGTGAGGTCTGTAGGAAAGATGTGTCCTGTGATTATTTTTTCAGCATTGACTCTGATGTTGCTCTGACTAACCCAGATGTTTTACAGATGCTCATTGAGGAGAACAAGTGAGTAAACCTGAACCGCTCGGTTATTGTCACCATCCGGAGCGCAGTGCAGGATCATGGATCATGAGGTCTTTTATCGTTTTTGTGTGTTAGGAACGTCATTGCGCCCATGTTGTCACGTCACGGGAAACTCTGGTCAAACTTCTGGGGAGCTTTGAGTCCTGAGGGCTTCTACTCTCGTTCTGAAGATTATATTGACATTGTTCAGAGCAAACGAGTGTGAGTGAAGTCTGTCTGTTCTTCATTCCTGTGTGTGTGTGTTTTGTAAGTGTTTGTGTCATGGCTGTTTCAGGGGTCTGTGGAACGTTCCATACATCACTCAGGTGTATCTGATCCGGGGGGAGACCCTGCGCACACGTTTGTCAGCTGTGTCTCTGTACCAGCAGGATGGGATGGATCCGGACATGTCATTTTGTAGAAGCATCAGAGAGCAGGTCAGGCGACTGAGAAAGGGCTGCAAAGCTCATACGACTCGACTCGTCTTTATCCATGTGCCATCATTAAAATCAGTTGTGTGTGTGTGTGTTTGTCTGCAGGGTGTGTTCATGTTCTTGTCAAACAGAGAGGAGTTTGGACGTCTGATCTCCTCCACCAACTATAACATCAGTCGTCTGCACCCTGACCTGTGGCAGATATTTGACAACCCCATAGTGAGTCTGACTGCTGATAAACGATAAAATGAGATGATCAAGATTTTACACTTACCCTGTGTGTGTGTGTGTGTGTGTGTCAGGACTGGAGAGAGAAGTATATTCATGAGAATTACTCCAGGGTTTTAGAGGATGATGAAGATGTTGTTGAGCAGGTGAAGATTAAACACACGCTGTTCTTATTCTTACTGTTTAAAGTGTATGAGGAGAGAATATGAATGAATGTGTGTGTGTCAGCCCTGTCCAGATGTCTACTGGTTCCCTGCATTCTCTGATAGGATGTGTGATGAACTGGTTGAGACCATGGAAGATTTTGGCCAATGGTCTGGAGGAAAACACAGGGTGAGTAACTTCAACGTGTGTTAACATGTCAGTTTATCAGTCAACAGCTCACCTCAGCTCTCCCTTCCTATCCTCTCTCTCCTTCTCTCTCAGGATGAAAGGTTGGCTGGTGGTTATGAGAATGTTCCAACAGTGGACATTCATATGAATCAGATCCAGTATGAGAAGGAGTGGCTGAAGTTTCTCAGAGATTACATCGCTCCTGTAACGGAGAAGCTGTACCCGGGTTACTACCCAAAGGTCTCTCTCACACACACACCTGCAGACTTCCCAGCACAACAAACCTTAGTGTGTTAAATGTGTGTTAAATGTGTGTTACAGGCTCAGGCTGTGATGAATTTCGTAGTTCGTTATCGTCCTGATGAGCAGCCATCTCTCCGGCCACATCATGATTCCTCCACGTTTACCGTTAACATCGCTCTGAACAGCAAAGACAAAGACTACGAGGTAAAAACACCCACCTGCACCCGCATCAAGCACAAAATACAGTCTGAAACATTCTCATAAAGCTTCATTTTGTTGCATGCATGATTATGTGTGTGAAGTCTTACACAGCACATTTGTTATGCGTTTGGTCTGTGTGTATTAAGGGTGGAGGTGTCCGTTTTCTGCGCTATGACTGTAAGGTGGAGGCTCCTAGGAAAGGCTGGTCCTTTATGCATCCCGGCCGCCTGACGCACTATCATGAGGGTCTTCCCACCACACGCGGCACAAGATACATCATGGTGTCATTTGTTGACCCATGAAAGCCAGCTGGATTCTAAGTGTGTGATTACTCTGCAAATGAACTCTTCATTACAGCCTTCCATGTGTTTGGTTGAAAAAATGACTTGCTTTTTTTAAAATGGAAAGCTTGAAATTATTTTTTACTTTATTTTATAGAATAATGAAATCATGGTTGTTTTAAAACTGTAAGAAATGAAATAACTTTTATACTTCATATTTTAAAGCTTTGTACAAATCGCTTTAAGTTATTTGATGTATTTGGAATATAAATATGGGTAAGTCTGGTGTGAATGAACTTACAATAGATCACATGTCTTTGTTACTGCTGCAGGATTTATGCTGTTCTGTTGAAACACTTCAAATAAAAGTAAAAACTGTCAAGGTGTTGTGTGTAAAACTCTCTCCCTTACACACGTACACACAACTGTTGAATGACCAGCTCATGTTTTACCCAATTTGTGTTTTACTGGTTAGTGAGTCGGGCTTGTAATCAGTAGGTTGCTGGTTTGATTCCAGCGCCGCCAGGTAGCAACTGAAGTGCCCTTGAGCAAGACACCTGACCCCCGATTGCTCCAGGTGAGTGTGTTCACACCTCACCGGCGATGAGTTAAATGCAGAGGTCGTATTTTGGGTATGGGTCACCAAATCTGACAAAAACGTCTGTGGACAAATATTAAGTTGCTTTTGATGTGACATTTCTGCACAGAATTGTGTGAATGACTAAATACTGTAGTGTACGCCTCATGAATTAAGACAAACACATCGTTTTTTTATTTCCAGTTTTTCATTTATAATGATAATTAATTTTTACAATAGAAGTTTCACAATTTTCATGTCAGGCAAGGTATAACGGTATATTTTTAGGATATTAAGATACATCTAGTTTCTGAGTGTTTTACAGAGTGATGAGAGAAAACGGCACGTCCATCACATGATGGACACGTGAGAAACATAACATGAGTTTATGAGCTGTTACAGTCGTCCTGCGTGGAGCTGAGAGACAGACAAAAACTACAGTGTGTGTTTGTCCTGTGGGGGTCAATTATATTATCAAAAGCAGAATAGTTTTTTACTTTAGAAATTGGTGACATTTTTCAAGTTAACATTCGTTAATGCAATAGTGGAACTAACAATGATTTGTAATTTTACAGCATTCATTAATCGTGGCTGATGTTCATTTGTACAGACTAACATTAACGTTAGTAATGAATCATCTACGAGTTTAGAAGTTTATGATACATATAGAGCCTTGTGTTGGCTTGACAAAACCAACAGTCTGATCTATTACATAAGCTTTTCATTCTTCCTGTGACACTCCATTTTTCTGACTGTAACTTCAATAGCTTTTCAGCTACATGTACCAATCGTTCCATAGAATGTATGTGTTCCCACTTTTGGAACGTATGTAGCACAATTGCGTCTGATTTCCCATTGACTTTTAACACATTTGGATTTCTCTGTGATGTGTATGTCCAGGTGTGTAAATGAAAAATGCATGTTTTGTACAAACACTTTTGCAGCATCACGCCAGTGTGTCTCAGATTATTACAGAACTTGAAAAGAATGTGCAATAAGTAGATTTACCATATCTTAAAAACATACAAAACGTAATCTGTGACGCAGAGCATTAGGCAGCATGTAGAGACGCGTCTGGTAAACGTGTAGAGGGCAGCGTGTTTAGCACACAGCTAATCTAGTTATTAGTCAGTGCTCTGTGTAAACATTAAACTGATTCCAACATCAGGATGTAAATTGTATGCTGATGTGCAATGGATGGACTAGTGACGTTCATTTGAATATTTTGCCATGTTTGGCTCTTTTAAAAACACACTTTCGTAACACCTCCAACATCCTCCAACGCTTTAAACGCACAACACTGCAACAACCAAATAAAAACACAACACATTCAATAAAGGAAATGAGGGATTGTAAAAAACACATGGCCAGCGCTCCCACACATAACAGACAGCAGGCTAGTGGTTTGCTAGTAAGCACTACGCTAATGACCATCTTGCTACAACCCTACGCTAGCCTGTTCGCATGGCAGGATACATCTATTAAACATAAACCTTCATAAACACCTACATGTCAAATCACGAGCAGATTCTACCAAAGCTAAGAAAAACAAACTTGAGGAGAGATGCACAGCTAAAGTCTGTGTCATATGTTAGCTGTGCTAATGGACTCTAGAGTACAGCTATCATCCAAACAAGTAGAAAACAAAAATGATAAAAACCACAAAGATAAACGTTTGCTTGTTCATAGTAAACATTGGTTTGGCAAAATTTCTTTTTCTTTTTACCTACCCCAGTTTGGTTATTATTTACAAGTATTAACATACACTTGTAGGCCAGAAGGCAGCCTATATTGCTGTGTACACAGTTAGAGTCAAACCTGGTCCAATGAAAATGAATTATCACACATTAACAATTTTGCAGATAAATGTTGAACTGATACGGTGCAGCTTGAAGCTAATCTGCTAATGCCTCAATCTGAGCGCGTGCAGAACGGTAGCCAATCGTTCCAGTCAAACAGCTAGTACGTGTGTGTTAGTGAAAGTTACACTCTCAAACCTCTTTTATATAAAACAAATAAAAAACACAATCACTAATAAATAAATAACACTATAAATATACCATATTCATAAATTAATAAATGGATAAAATCAGAATGCCGGTATCTCACTGCGACAGATCTGAAGATCTAATGAATGAATGAGGGTCCTGCAGCGATCTCACTCTTGATATCGTTTCTGTGGCCGTTTACTGTTCATATCATCTGTGGTTGATGTGCAGGGAAGTTTTTAGGTAGAATTTACTCGAATGTTACTTTGTGTTTATGCTGACAGAATGGGGCAGTTCTGGTTTACTGGTTATTGAGTCCGCCTTGTAGTCAGATGGTTGCTGGTTCAATTTCAGTGACGGTAGCAACTGAAGTGGCCTTGATTAGGGCATCTAAAGCCTGATTGTGGGTTATTATATTTTAATCAGTGAAAATCAGTTTGCCAACAACCTGTTTTTTACATTACAGTATCAAGGACAGTTGTTTTGTAATAAAAAAAGTTTTTTGTTAGAAAGAAAAAATATGACCGTGCAAAAATGTCTTATTGGTCCTAACTATAGGCCATATTTTCTTTTATGAAAACATAATTTCTTGTGATTTGGGGGTAAAATATAATCAGATATGTTTTTGAGATTCATTCATAAGCTAAAATCTGCTGGTCCCTCAAAATTGACTGATTGTTCATGAATAATTGTGATGATGTCAGTAATTTTTATCCAGAGATAAACAGAGATATAAATATTTTCTTCTGCTTTCCAGATTTTACTTTGGGACGATATCAGAAGGTATGAAAACAGTTTACACAGAAATCATTGTGTTGACAGGAATACTGGGATGGCCAAATACACAGAACACTTGATATGAACAACACCTCCTGTTCAGGAAGCGCTTGAATGTTTCTGTGTGTGTGTGTGTGTGTGTGTGTATGTGTGTGTACTGATGGAGTTGCTCTACATTTTGTTGATGCGCAGCTTGAAGGAGACGCGACCAGCAAACTTGTCCCTCTCACTGAACTGTGTGATGGTGTTGGAGTTGATTTTACACTCCACATTAACATCTGTGTTCAGCGAGATGTTCAGGAACTTCACTGCCACCAGAGGCTGAGAATAATTCACCTGCACACACACACACTGGAGTTACACACTTTTATAATTGCTCACGTTCACTGTGTGTGTGAGTGTTTAATCGTGTCTTGCCTGTGCTCTCTTGCCATAGAACGGGTAGTACATCAGGTTAAAGGTTCCATTTGGAGGAAAGTATGAGATTTCTCCAATGTTGTCTTTGTCTTCTTTCTGCAGAGAATGACAGAAGTGTCTCGGTGGAACAGGCAGTGTGTCATCATGGGCTCAGAGGTAAATGTTGGGGGTCAATGAAGCACCATGTTCACACCTACATGTCTAGTAA
>JBAJNP010012874.1:0-12804 GCA_036877545.1 Yasuhikotakia modesta | reverse complement strand
AAAAAAAACAGAATTACTTTGCCTGGAACCGACCCTGTTTGTGTGTTTGATACAATACAAGTGAGTAGACCAGTGGTCCAGGGCAACTTTTAAAAAAGTCTGGAAGACATTAGTGTTTCTACGACCTATGAAAGAATCTGAAAACCCCTTTGTTTATAGGAAACAAAATCTGGCTTATTTTTAACATCACCGTATCAGTTTACCTCTCCTGCCTATTAAGTTTAGATTGACGCACACACCATCCCACACAATCCATTAGTATTATATCTGACTCACACTTTGCTCTTACCTGTTTATGTGGTGTTCCTGGGCTATATCTACATAAACAGCTGCCATGGACTTCACCAGCAACCCTGCAATGTAAAATAAAAGACAGACACAGGCGTCGTAAAGTAAGACAGACAAAAAAACATGGATATGCTGGACAGCTGAGGTTTGATCTGAGAAACTAGAGAATGAGTTAATTGACCAACAAGAGGGTCACAATTTTTATGAGTGCACAATTCAGTTATAGCCATCTTTAAACTTTAAACATCTACATGTCACTTTTCAGCTCAGGACATAAATATGGTTTATTCGCCAGTAAAATATACATTTTTGCTTTAGAAAGTTTAAATGGTGCTTAGAAATGCAAAACTAGCTACCACAACGCTAATGTGTTGTGAGTGGTTACCAGGGCATTGCTATGTTGTTGCTAAGGATTTCACAGTTGCTATGTGCTATTATGGCTTGTTGCTTTTTACTTTTGTTATCACATTCTGATAGTTGGTCTCTGCAAAAGGCTTGACTTAATCCTGCAGTGCTGAGCTATAGTTCAAATAACAAAAGTAAAAGTATTAGCAAACAAGCAGCTTTGAAGCTTAAACAAGTTTGATCAAAACAGTAAAACCATGAAAGTGATTTAAATTAAATGATGTTGAAAATGATGTTCATAATAAATATAGTTATGAATGAGGGTCATTGGTTATGGAAAATGTTGCAATACTGTTACAAGCATTCTTTGTAGTTGTGTATATACTTTTTCTTTATGTTCATTGATCCAGCAATGTTGTGTAATGTAAGTGTACATTAAAGATTTGGTCTGGAGTCAGCTGTTTATTTTCCAAGTAGCAAATATCAGTGGGGGGTTCAAACTGCCTCCTACACTGTTTGACAACATTCTAAGAAACAGTTGAGGCATTTTATTTACTCATAATCTCGTTATGCTAATAAAATCATATTTTAAGTGTCCTAAATTCAGTTCTCTATTCAGGCCTGTTCATGATATCAGCTGTGGTTTCCTGTTATTTCCTAATATTTCTGTAGCTTTTTAGCTTGTAAAACATTTTCGCTTGTACAAATCTTTAAACTCAAGTTGAGGAACTTTTACCCTCAAAGTAATGTTTAAGCAAAGAAAACAATCTCTTGCTAGCTTATATATGTGAGGACAACCTGAAAGAAAAATTTAAGGCAGCCTAACATGTCTGAGATGAGCTTCAGAGAAATTTCTCTAGACAGTTAAATACTTTGCCACCATCAAATGCAGTCTGTTAAGTTTCATCTTGGCTGTTCTCACAAGCTGAAAATTGAGACTTCATGCACTGCACATTGTCATTTAGAAGTGAACAGACACTGGATAATGTCATTCCAGAATCAACTGAATTTGAGGGAATTAGATTCGCTTGGTTTGCTGGCAAAACACAAGAAAAGCATTTTTAGCGTCATTGTTTATAACAGATTCTTTATAGTGTGAATGGTCTCTAAATAAATACCACTTGTCTTAAAATGTGACTTGTCAATTATTTATTAGAAGTTCTGTTTTTAACACTTAACTTTAATATTAGAAGTTTTGCAAATGATTTGACTGTGAGACACTTTTGATTTGGCATTACTGACCTGAAATAATTTTTTTTAAGCAATTCATTCACATTTTTAGAAGTCCAAAATAGATTTTTAGGGCTACAGGATAGTCGGTCCCTACACAAATCTACGACATGGTTTTGTGTTGTCTACAATTGGTTGTTTTTTTTACCTTTTTTATGTTTGAAGTGTTTTTTTATGGTTACATTGTACTTCAGCCTAACATTTTTTTCTGTTAAGGTGAACTATCCCTTCAAAGAGGAGAAGCTGAAACCAGATCAAGCACAGGGGTTGTTGACATTATATCCAGGCACTCTTAAAGTTCACATTTTGTGTCATAAAAACATCTATTAGCTCTTAACAGAGACGGTTCTGTGCAGTTAATGCATTTTTTTATGTGCATGTACACATGCATTGTGCTTGTAACCTTATTTTATCCTCTAAAAATTTTGAAACCGGTATCAGTAGTTTGACTTCACTAGCTCTGTAAATAAGAAGCTAGTTTAAAACTATCCCTGTGTCTCCTCCTGGGTCCAATTTTTATATCATTAAATGTAATGCAGAGAAAACTATTAAAAATAAAATGCAGAAATACAATTTCTTCAAAATAAACAACGAGAAATCACAATAATGTGTTTTGTTGCTGTAGTTTTGATTTTTTTTTTTGTGGACAAGGTGCCAAGTGATGATTGTTCAAAGCCACTACAAAAGCCAGACTGCTGTTCAAAAGTAAATAACTGTACAGCTCAACAGGAAAGTCTTTAAAACAGATTACGCATTTGTTAGGTCACATACAGTTAGAGTCTCCAAAACGTGCATTTCAGTTTCTAGGAGAAACAACTGAAATATGGACTTTCCTTTATGAAAATACTTTAGTAAGTGCTTTTAAGCTAAGCTTTCACAGTGTATTACATTGTAGTTCCTAAAAAATAACTGCCCAACGTTTTATTTATTGACAAATGTAATTTTATATTTTTTATCTATGACCTTAGCTAAGCCTGATCATTTGGTTGCCGACTGTTTAAATGTGTAAGACAGTTCATGCTCAGGGGCCATTTTAGGCATTAGCCGCTGTTGCTGCTCCAGGGTCTCACAAATATTGACAAAATGGCCCACAAAGGGCTCACTTACTGTGCGTTTGTGGTGGAAGTGATTAGAAAGGGATTTGGGGTAGAAAAAGGTTGTTATCACACGCTTTGATTTATCACTCTCAGCTGAAAACGCCTGGCTAAATCTATACATTCCAGGTGTTTCTGTTGAACCTCTTTAGCGTGGAAACATTTAGTCTTCGATCTGTCATAGATTTTCTTGCCTTTCTTGGCCTTAACATGTTTCATGCCGTGCAATAAAACAACACATGATTGCACTGTCGGCCCCACTGAAACTGAGTGGCTTCTGTCACATAATGAATTACATTTTTTTATAGCTTATGTTTGATGGGGAGTTCGTTGGTGTGTTTTACTTCAATTTTAAAAGGCCAGAGACAGAATACATTTCATTAGGTGACCTGTTGACACGACTCTACTTCATTAATCTACAGCTGTTTTGTGGTTTCCCAAAGCAACCAATCACTCTGCTAAGCAGGGTCCAAAATTAACACCCACCAAGTGCCAAATGCAAGTAAAAATCAATGTCTACCAGTATATGCAGCCAGGGGAACACTAGCCAGAGACTTTCACAGTTCTATTTATCTGCTGTGATTGGTTAGCTGTTCTGTCATAACTATAGAGGGAATCAAGTAGTAACATACAACAGAGACCAGCATACACACTAAGAACAGACGACATACACACATCTGAAGAGAATGAGGTGTAACAGAGACTGAAATACCCATATAACAACATGACCCTGCAACTCTCTGTTTCATTGGTATGCAGTATTTTTATTTCTGCAGGAAAAACTCAAGGAGACATTAATTTATCCATTTCAGTCACATTCTGATAAATAGAGGGCAATAGGAGAAAACGGCTGAGGTTAGTAGGAATGTGTAAAAAATATATATGTACAGTGGAATGATACTTCCTTAGCATGCCAACCTCAACTTTGAGGCTTTAACCTCAAACACTGTTTAACAAGACTCACACACACAAACTCCAACTATATCTGATATGGCTCAAGAAGTGGTTCATTTTTATGATAACATTAGCTTGGTGCACCACAAGCCACAGAATAGGCAAACACATAAAAACATATTTTTTTGTTTTTGTCCCATAAAAACATATGGGACAAAAAAAACAATCCATGCGCTTGGATTGCGCTGAGAATTTTTTTTTCATCATTTTGATGCCTTTCAAAGCTATTTAGAGGGGAGAAAAACAGACCTGGTTGGTCAGTGTTATTTTGTGGTCATTTTGAAGGGTGTACAGATTTTAAATTGCCAAAACACAACATACCTTAAAAATATTCCCAACAAAGTGTACAACAAGAATGCAGCAAAATGTTTACTATGTCGGCTGAAAGTGAATACTATAGGTGGTTCCTCAGAGTTAATTCCTTGGACCCCTAAGTCTGGAACACACCAAGCCAACAATCAGGCAGTTTATGAACACCAGCCATCTTCCTGTCAGCTTTTTTCTGCTGATTCAGCATGTTGAATCGGCGGTGTAACCTGCTAATTGGTCAAAACATTCTAATGGGCTGTAAGACTTTAGAATAAAACCAGTGCATGAAGACAAAACAGGAATTGACAAAGCAAGATCACACCAGATCACAGAGAACATCCAATCACACCGCTTCTTTTTCAAATTCTATTAATGACACCAAACTTAACATCTCATTTCCACAATCTGTCACACTTTCAAATTCCCCTGAGGTACTTTGTATGCCTCTTGGATATATTGAATTGGAGTTCAGTTCTTCAGT
Organism: Yasuhikotakia modesta; assembly: GCA_036877545.1. Lineage (NCBI taxonomy): Eukaryota > Metazoa > Chordata > Actinopteri > Cypriniformes > Botiidae > Yasuhikotakia > Yasuhikotakia modesta. Next base: position 8,103 of record JBAJNP010012874.1, on the reverse strand, counting down.
TTCTACGACACCCAGCCACCTCCCTCATGAAATCTCTTTTTCATTTGCTGAAAATTCACACATTAAATGCATCCAAGCATGTTAAAACTGTTGGCACCACCCTGGATTACTCCTCTTTGTGGACCAAATTGCAAAGCATATTTTTATTTAAAAAACAAAGTAAAAAAATCTCAAGGGTGCATAGCGTATGAAGAGTGTTTTACTAGTAGTATGCCATTTCTTCTGACAATTTTAAACACGATATATCAAATCTTTTCACTTAGTTGATTCAGACTCCCTTGAGTACCTTGGAGCTAGAAGGATTTTATAGATCTTTTTTATATAGTTTTATGGGGTATAGTGTTTTTTACCCAAACCTCCAATGATTAAGGTGACATGCCTGAAGTAAAAGTTCTCAGTGCCAGAAATCAACTCAGGTTTTATTGTGCCAGCACTTATAAAGCACTAAAATAAAAACAATAAATGAAGTAGGGAGTTAACCGTTGCTCTGGACCTGTTGATACCCTCTAGACACAATGGACTGCACATTTTTTAATTTGGCCACACAGACTTGGTCAATAAGTCACTTTTACTTGCCAAGGGCCTCATCTAGAGCAATTTGGAAAATGAACAAAGACTGCTCTGGTGTAAAGAGGCAAAATGGTGAGAATTTATTGTAAGTTAGGTGACCTGCTTTCAGAGAGTTCCTGGAGTGGTTTGTAAGTGCCGTACGTCATATAGACATATGGTTTCAAACAGAGCAGGGCATATGGTCTGAAGATATCAAGATTGAGTGGACTAGAACTAGCACACAGTTCATTTTACTGACAGTATTTCCCTTTTTGAATACTTTCACACATATTTGATTTTAATTGTGTGCTTTCAGCTGTTTTCTAAAACCTATACAGGTAGCATCTTAACAGAAATGTAACTGTCATGTGATCAATTTAAAATGATCTACACTTACAAGTGTCATAAATATTGCTTGATGTGCTTGTCGCGGTGCATTGTGGGATTTCAGTCATTACATAGGACACGTGTGAAATTGCTTTGTAATTTCCCCAAAATAATGTATCTTAGAAGGCAGAATGATTCTCCTACCTTCTAAGATAAACTCTTGAAAGGTCCTTTGTAAAAGTCGTTGCACCTAAGACGTCTTAAATCGCTTAATACAGTATATGGTCAGCGGTTTTGGAACTGAGCCTAGATTTTTTTAGATTCAAAGAGAAAAAAATGGGAAATGACATGTTGTCTATTTAATTTCAACATTGCATCATGCTGAGCATAGTAGATGTTTTATAAGATTTATATAAGCTTCTTAAACAAATTGGACGTTCAGTGGAGTAATTTGTAGTAGAAACACAAGAGCAGCTGGTGGAATTAAATAGGTTCTCTGGCTCACCTCCAAGCCATTTTTACTACCTGTTTTTCATTCTTGAGCTTTGTATAATGTTTAATGACGCTTTGGATTTTAACTGATCTCTCATTTTCCTCTACTGGCTAACGAGGGTTACAGCGGGAAATGGTGGCAATAAAATGTTTTGTGGTGAAATTACACTTGTGGTAAAAAGTAAGATGTCTGTGTTTCAAATAAAATACCAGCCTTTTGCTTACTACTGTGTGATGTACATTGAACCTAGTATGTTTTAAATGACAGTATATGCGTCAAACATAGCGTATTATGAAATAGTAAACATTGAAAACAGTAGTATTTTGCTGTAGTGACCGTGCTACATTTGTTTTGACATCACACTACAAACCATTCGCCTCACAATTAACCTGCCGGAGTTATTTTAAATTGTTTAACGTTAACCTGTTTTAAACCAATTAACACATTGCACTGTGGGATACATCCCACTTGGTGTGTTGTAGTGTATATAGGCCAAATGCAGTAGGTCTACAATGGATTCAGAAAATTCACAAAATGAATATAAAGCAGAAACTGAACATAGCCATGTCTGTGTTACGCTGGGTAACTCGTCCCGATCACCACTTTAACAAATGGACTGACATTGGCTCATGGGCACAGACTGATCAGGGACTCTTGGTTTGCCAGGATTAAATTTAATATTTTCATAACAAACCTTACTGGACTATAAAAACATTTCATTAGTAATTGCTTGGACACAAGTCCTCAGATCAAATGTATTTTTAATTCATTTTAAATGAATTGAGGTGGATTTAATTTTACTGTTGTCTAATTTAGTGGGTGATGGTTCCCTGGTGCTATCAACATCTTTAATAACCCTTCACGAACCTAGTCTATTATGGGAAATAATATAAAAGGAAAGTGCCTAACATGAAAAATAATGTGTTTTCAATGACAAATCAGGTCAAATCAGTATTTTGTGTAGTAATACCTTACTAATGTCTAACATTCTAATGAACACGAGAAATTGATGTGGTGAGATCAGAATGGAAAAAAATGGCAGCTCTTGTACTATGCAAGTTAACATGAGCATATACTTATAGACTAAATAAATAATAATGCAATGCCTGGCTGCAATGGCTGAGGTATTGCTTGTGTGATAGATTTATTGCCACAAATGTGTCACTGGCCATACTGTGTTGTCATGTGATTAATTTAGCTGTATTAAAGCCATTACCTGCACACCTGTATGCTGCTCAGATCCAGGATAGGCCCAATGCTGTAGCAACAACAATTTCTAAAGGCCATTTAATTTAAACAGACTGAATCAGGGTAGGGCCCTGCTGATTATAGGGCCCTGCTGAGACACACAAACGTAGTATTTACTGTGTGATTATATGCTATGTCTGAAAAAAAAATACATTTACATTTATTCATTTGGCTGATGCTTTTATCCAAAGCGACTTACTGTAAATTCAAGGTATAGATTTTTATCACTTGTGTTGTATTTCCTGGGATCAAACCCACAAGCATTGTGTTGGTAACACAATGTTCTACCAGTTGAGCTACAGGAAAAAAAATGCAAATCATGGTCCTGATGAAATAAAAAAATGCTACGATATGCTAAACCTAAATGTCTTGCTTCGACTCTGATGTTGGTCTATTTTTCCTCTTCCCTCCACCTATCTGTCATACAGGGATCATATTTCATCATTTCAATCCTCAGTTTCTTTATTGAAGTATTTTTCCTCATTCAATAGCCTATGTCATAAAAAAAATCTATCAAATTACATAAGCAAAATGGATTGCGAACAAAAGAGAGTGTTGTTGTTGGTTTTAAAATGTATTTTCTAATCCATTAGTCATCCTGAGTTGCAAAAATATCACGTTTCCTACTGCCTTGTCCACCCTGACCCCCTCTGCTATTTGTTAAACTCACAGGTAGGTCTTAAACTCATGCCATTGGCTGAGCCAGAGGTTATTTTGTTGTACTACTCAAAACAATTAAATAAAATTTTGACACAAAGTTTACAATAATTAGGATATGATTTAAAAGACTTAAAATAATGAAATATTTATCAGAAATAGTTTAACAGAGTTATTTTAATTTTGGTGTTTTTTATATAATTTATGTGAACAAAGCCATGGGATCGTTTCAAGGTCTGACTATCAGAATTAGTTCTGTGCCACTTCTGTCTGGTAACAGTAATTCTAAAGAGCCCTTCTGTTCACAACGACTTTACAAATGGCGCTTTTTGAAGTTGCCATTCTGCTTCGAGCTTTCAAAACCCCATTTGGATTGAATTGCAAATTAGGATTTTATTCAGGAGCACCTGGGCTTTGTTTTCCATTTGCTAAAGAGAACCGTCACTCATCTGAGAGCCCTTATCAGTTATGTAATGAAGGATCTCCACATTTAATCCTTTCTTATTATCCATAATAAACTTGCAGTAAAGACAGTCAAATGTGCTGTTTATACACCTGCTGTTAAACCCTCCATTGTAATTTTTAAGAATAAAGTGCAGGTTTAGATTGTCATTTACTGTCTATTGATAAAAAAGTTCCTTTTTATAAAGTTTATTGATAACAGTTAGCCTAATGTTCTATATACTGTACTGTATATAAAACTATACACTATATACTATTGATAAAAACAGCAATATAGGTTATTATAACACTTCATATTTTATCAATTCACAAGATAAAAGCAACATTTTTTTGATAAAACTTTGATAGAAAGCAAAGTTTTGTGGTGTAAAATCTCTGAGCAGTGGGTCATTTAGAAGTGAAAGAAACACACTGAAATAAAATATACAGTATCTGCAAGATGATTAGCAATGCATTACAGGAAGAGTCCAAAAAATGACCCTGCTGTCTGCCCACCACCACAGTATGTGAGAGTGGACAGTAATGAGCTGTGTGCTGGCACAGGAAGTTCCGGAACAATGACTTTAACAATTAAGAGAGATCAGCTTTGATGCCCCACTGATCACACAGGAAAGGACTGACTTTGATGGAACAATTTTTACTACGCAGCGGCTTTCATTGCCTCATACATTTAATCCGTGTGTGTGTGTGTGTTCACTAATCTCACACAGCCAATTATCTCAGCAGGCTTTGACTGTTTGCTTAGGAGTTCTAGTAATTTAGTTCTGTACTGCCAATGTAGTCTGTGCTGAGTTAAACCTCAGAGCCACAGTGATGCACTTGCTTTACAGAGTAAAAAAGAAAGTTTCTTTTAAATGAGGCAGTGAACAATGTTAGCCATTATAAATTAAAAAAAAATTCTGCCAGATTTAACACAAAAAACTAAAAATCTAGTAAATGTTAATCTAATTGGTTGATTTTAAAACACTGGGCTCACAGGTTTTAATTGTTCTGTGTTCAAAAGTCTTTACATTTAAGTGTTTTCTGTAGAATAATTTGTGGAAGGTGCCTGAATTTTTTACTAGTCTATTGTTGTGGTTTATAAAAATGATCACAGATACATTCAGTTATTAAAAACAACAAGTGATTGAACATTGCAATTGATCATGCCAGACAGACTGCTCCACTTCCTGTCTAAGCAGCCATTTCCTGGCCAGTTTTAGCTCAAAACCAGTTTTCTTTCTACAGTCAAATGTTCAACTATGCCAGACTACTAAAACGTGCCACCAAGCAATTCACATAACAAGTTAACCTAATTCTCCACCAACAAAGCCCATAATCTGTAAGCTTTTAAATGTCCAAGGCTTCCATTCAAATTTTGTAATGAACATTTTTTGTATAGTTTTTTAGTTCAATGTTACAGCCAACCAAAGCATCAAGTGAGGCACTTTTAATTTTGAAAGAGAAACTTCTATTTGTCTTTTCAGCATTAGCCCTGTATGATGGCAATTACAAAGTGACCCGTGATTATGAATACATGCTCAGGGGGCTATACAATGTTGTCGTGGTTTTTCTCTGCTTCTGTGACTTGGCTGTCAAAAAAAGCTTCATTTAATTGATTTAGTTTTTTCTCTTTCACTGGGAAACGTAGATGAAGTAATGAAGATCACAGATTAACAAATTCGACAGGACATTTCAAAATGAGATTTGTGAATTGTTTCCTACCACCAACGGTGGAATTTTATAAGCCACAGTGGATGTAGTGTAATATATCATAGAAGCTAATCTGTCACAGAATGATTTATCTATTTAGGTCCCTGAATTATTTCATTTTAAGATTTACTAATTGAACTTCACTCAGATTCAAACTGTTAAATTAAATGCCTGGAAACTATAAAAGTAAAACCAGCAGATATACAGAGCAAACCAGTTTCCCTTTGTGTCTCTCTGTTGATTTGCTATAATGGAACCACAGACCTCTTTACTAGGACAGGGGCGCGCGTTAAGCTAAGTAACACAGAGCAGATGCACGCAAACCCCACCGCTGTACAGCAGTAAGAGGGGGAAGCTGGGGGTAGTATTTGGGGTCCTCAAGTGTGCCAGTTCTCTTTATTTTTCTGCAGCCTCTCCTGAGCTGTTGTGGTCCATGATAGAGAGTCCCAGGGGCTCGGCAGTGTAATGGTAATACGGACCATCTGACAGCTGTCAAAACAGGCCTGTTAGTCAAGCAATGAGGCCTGTCAACCTGCTGAAAAACTAGTCTACAGCCTCTCCATTTTCTACACTTTCTCTCTTTCCCACAATTACTCACTCACTTTACACTGACTGCCACAAAACAGTGCTGGTTTCCTCCTCGGGTTGACCTTTCACACTCGGGCCCGGTCCATACAACAACAAGTTCCAGTGTAATCACACGTCTCACAGGCTATTGGCTGATAGCAGTTTCAAAGCAGGATGTGTTCATAGGAAGACCGAGAAAGGCAATCAGATTGTGTTGTTGGAGATTATGTTGTATATTTACTCTTCTAGTCTTGTAGGCTCTGCATACAACATCCTGATGGGATATTATTGTTCCAAGGTTGTCTTGCTACTTCCCAAGAAATGTTCTAATACCATCATTCTCAATACCATTAACAATTTTAATAACATTAATAAAGTGTTTTTTAGCTAAATAAACACTTGCTTAAAGTCACTATAAGACACTTTTTAAGTGAACACTAAAGAATACCAGAGCAAACATTTCAAACATTACATATATATTGATGGATTACAGACCAAAATTTGGGCATCATTTTTATCTTAATGTTTTTCACAGCTGGGTGAAAATTAATAATATATATGCAATTAATAATATACATTTAACCATATAATCATGTGAAAAGTTTACAGTATAGTACTAGTACTAGTAAAAGAACAGAGAATATACTTCTTTATCTGTTGTTTTAGGCTGAGCATCCAAACAAACTTTATGGTATTCTGAAGATCATGTCGTGAGCTGTTTCTGAATGAAAAAGTAATACAGCTGCAATATTCCACCAAGAAAGAACAATTATGTTTAATACAAGGCAGTTCAAGTCTATTAAAAACATACCACAAATAATCCTTCACATCCTGATTAATCAACCTTGCATGTCAAACACCAGAAAGACATGCACTTGTTTTCATCCAACAACATTTGGTTTAAACACATGCAATTTGCTCTGTTCCCAGACATTGTTTTATATAAAATGTATTCAGATAGACAGCACAATGACAGCATATTTTTTCAGCACATTTGCGTCACTCACAAATAAGAGGTACACATTTGAACATGAACACTTTTGCATTCCCTAAGTCATATGTTTTCGTTTTATATTGACCTGCATTTTTAGCATTTTTAAATCTAAAGTGTTTCCTTAATCAGACACAGTTACACACGTTCTCAGAGTGGTGCAATGAGAAACAATCAGCGAATCTGTACATACTTCAGGTTTAATACAGTTATGTGGAGCTAGATTTTTTGCCAAAAAGATTTTACTGTGGGCTTTCACTGAGCACAAACCCACCAAAATCAAAACCCACAAACTGACTAAACATTTTGTCACTTGTAACGTTCACAGCTAGTCATAACAGAAATATTACTTTAAAACTTTTTACTTTATTATTTTGAATTGTGGTAGAGCGCTGTGTATTTTTTGGGAGCATTCATACATCTAATGAAACACAATCTTTGCATTATGTCTAATGTGTTTGAACTGCGCTATTGACTGTTAAAATAAAACTCTCTTCTCAGCTTGAGTGAAATTGGTGTTGTTAGACACGCTAATGGCCATTTGCTGGCTCCTGTGTAGTAAGTTGTCACTTTATGTCCTGAAATTGCCACTTTCTACCACAGGCCAAATTACACAGTGCAGGACTGCCATTACTTTCAAGTACCTGATGTCCAGTAGATAACAGGCACTAATATTGCAGGACAAAAAGCCAGGAGTAATATGCACCACTCATCCAATCGCGTCAGGATCATTAACTCAAGCTTAGCTGAGGGTGCTAAATGGGTAATAAAAATATGAAAAATACACCTCATCAAGCCCTGCTCTGAGGACATAAGAGCCATAACCTCAATCTTAATTCTGGTAGTGTTTGCTGGAGATCTTAACAGCTGTGCTGTCACTTGTTTGGAGGTTGTGTACCGGCCAGGTGTCGCTCTGTCATGTTTACAGGTGGAATGGAGCCAGATATCCAGAGAATACTGAGTGCAAATTCAACAGACTACCAAAAGAAATGATAACAACAAAACAGTAAACATCTTTTTAGAACATCCTATGTACAATAAAAGATGTAAAAGGGGTCAGTCTTTCTGTATTCATCATCACATCCACTCTACCAGTGACAGTATATTGATCTTGCCA
>JBAJNP010012873.1:0-12807 GCA_036877545.1 Yasuhikotakia modesta | reverse complement strand
AGGGAGAGAGAGAGAGAGAGAGAGAGAGGGGGAGAGAGAGTTAGGGAGAGAGAGAGAGGGAGAGAGAGAGATAGGGAGACAGAGCACGATGTGTGGCTACAGGGTCTCTGACCGGCCCACAGGGGTCAGTGTTGTGTAATAAGCACAGTGTGTTCAGACACAACACAACTCGTCTGTACTAGATATCATGAAATTGTACTAAACTGGAACCTTTTTCACCCGCATAACTAAATCAAAACTGCTCTCAGACCTGTTACAACACACATGCAAAACTTAAATAGTTAGAACTAACATTGTCAGAAATGAGCTTTCAGACTGGTTGTGTTTGGTAACTGAGGTTACGTGTTTAGTAATAATGCCCACGTGAGCTGTGAGATGCAAACACATATTACTGTAATTCCAGGAGACATTAAACACGTTCTCATAATCCTTCAGTCCGTCAGTCAGGCCTTCGGATGAGCCGTGCGTTCAGATATTTCTATCTGAGTCTAAACAGAATCTGCAGTTACTACATTATAAGTCCGATTTCAGTTAGTCTCTTTAAAGAATCTGTTGTGTTTTGTTTGATGGAAATGTTCAGTCTGACTCAAATCAGGCAGTCAGTGAGAAAACAAAATGAAACAAATGAAGGTTTTTTTGTCTAGGGGCATCGTTTGGATTGTCAGGGGCTGCATTTCATTGGTCAGCATTCCAGGGCAACACATTCCACTTATCACAAAAGAGCCGAGCCGAGCTGTGTGTGTGTGTGTGTGTGTATGTGAATCACATGAAGGAGGAATGAATCTGGAGATCTAGATGTGCGTGTTTTGGACCAGTCAAACACTTCTGACATTTCTGTTAGTGAACACAGGTTTGAGGAACTGAAATTTCTTTTAGCAGATGTGCATTCATAACATCCATGATCTATGGTCCTGCCAGTCCTTTGCTTTACTAGTAGACAGTATATTACAGTAGACACACAACATAAATCAATATAAAATATTCAGGACTTTATTGAATGAAGCACATGTGGCGCGCACACAGTTATTACAACTGGACATTAAAGCACAAGTGTTTGTATTGGTTAAGAAATTGTCAATTAAAAGAAGAAACTGTTAAAAGAAATCACTGCTTTAAGATCGAACATAAGTCACAAACCTAAAAGTCAGATTTGGACCACCTGTTAAGACCTGCTTTAGTTCCATTTTAAGATATAATGTGATTCATACAGTTAAATTCCTGCCTCACAGTCTCATTACGCTTGAAATGCTTGATCATGTTTTAAATGTACAGTCAGGTTAATCCTCAAAACACATCACAAAGGCACTCAAAAAATAACAACAATCACATTTCTCAACAAGAAAAATGCCCTGCAGAATCACTAAGATGGTGTCAGAGAAATACAACATGTTCTCTGCTTTTACAGGTGTTTTTAAGAGGACACAGCCGGACACTGGCTGCGTGTTCTGCACTGTCAGCACCGTCTGCTCACTGTCTCTCTCTCGCTCAGAGCCGTCTCACATTCAGCTGATTCACCAGCTGCACAAGAAACAGATCAAATGAAAGGTCAGATTCATCTGAACTGGCCAGAGTAATGAGTTACAGCAGAGACGTGTGTCATCGCTGTGATCACAGTGTTCATATCTGTACAGTGTTAAATATTAAAGATCAAATACTGCTGATGAAGAAAACATCAAATTTCAACACGAAACCCAAAGAAACCTGGTCTTAAGAACAAATGTAATGACTTTAGGCTGAGGTTTGTCTTCTGATTTGAGGGTTAAACCCAAGTTTTTAATGAGATTCAATCAGGAAGCAAATGACACAATACTGTGTTAAAAATACAGCAGCTAAAGATCAAATCAAACTGGAATGTTAAACAAACTCACAGTGCATTATCTGAAAACATTTCTTAAATATTTTTTAGCTTTCGTGGTTTAACAGACATCATGCATTTTCTGGCAGGTATTGTTTTTGTGCTAGTAACATCCCCCACCCTCCGTTCAGAACGAGACTCTGAGACTGTACATCAGTTCAGCAGTTTGACACAGTGATTTTGGATTGACTGTGGAGAAATACTGGCAGCACAGCCAGTCCTCCAGCTCAGCGTTGCACTCGGGTTCCAGAGAGCGTTCAGCAAATTTCATCATGAGCAGAGCCCGCTTCACATCCAGCCAGTTCAGCAGACCCTCGTGTACGGCCCGCTGGGCTCCACACTGCGTCCCTCCTCCGTACATCCACGGCTGCTCCAGGAGGTCTCGGCGTGGGCCCCAGAGCAACCCTTGCAGAACTCGCTTGGCATCCTGGATGTGAATGCGCTTGCTGGGGTCGGGCTCTAACAGCAGGTGGGCGAGTCTCAGCAGTCCTGCAGAATACATTGACACGCTGGGGATGGATGGCAAGTCTTCACATTTGTACTCCTGCTGTGGCAGCGCAGGCACTGCTTCAAACGGGTTGCGTTGATGCAGAAGCTCATATATTAGAATGCCTGTCTGGAACTCATCGAATTTACGATACTGAGCAGCCGAGACAATCTCAGGCGCCAGACGGGTGTGCTCACGTTTCAGGCGAGGGTCAAAGCAAACCATCCCATCGTCGGCCTTGCGCTGCTTGGCTTTGCTAAAATTGCTGATGAGGAGACGTGGCAAACACCGCTGTTGCGGGTCGGGATGCGTCCCGTCTGCAGTTGAAGAGCGTCGATGCTGCACCAGCAACAGATTCTCCAGGCACAGGTCTCGGTGCGTGACCCCATGCGCTTTCAGGTGTTCCAGCCCTGTGCACAACTGCAGCAGCAAGAAACAAACGCGCCGCTCGTAAACCTCCGGCTGCGCCTTGTGGAAAGATTCCCACTCCTTCACAAAGTCTGCTGCGCTCTGATGGGGAACTTCTTGCGTGATGACCACCACACGCTCCTGTCCGGCCACCCCTTCCGTGCTGGATGGATTTCCCTCACTGGGTAACATGCTCTGTGGTACACGTGCGATGAAGTGGCCGCAGTCCTGCTGCAGATTGAAGTGAGGGGGAAAGCTCTGCTGCATGGACAGACCGTAGAGATGAGACTGTGTGCTGTCAGATCCATGACACTTACAAATCTACAAGACAGAAATACATACACTTAGCCAGAGCTGGAGAGTTTCTTTTTTACAAACATTGTGGCAGTGTAAACAGTGTGTTGCTACATAATTGCTAGGGTGTTCCGTGTGGTTGCTAGGTCCCCTAGATAAAAAGCTCTATGTTATATATAAGAAAATATACATTAGACCTCGAACTAATCATATGATTTGAGGATTGGTGGTCATATCTGTCACAAAGACTGCAGAACAAGTTTTACACTGAGGGTCAAAGGTTTGGGTAAAACAGTTTATAAGACCAACAGTTAATCATAAGCTAAAATGTTGCTTTATATCTAATGCTAATGTTCAAGAAGTGTCCAGACTCACTGCTGGAGGACCAGTGTACCCTTCAGGAGCCCTGATCTATTGCAATGACATTCAGAGAGTTTAAGACCCTGAGAATTCTGCACAGTAAGAGCAGACAGATCTTTAAAGCTGTACACTGCAGTCTTCTCACCTTAACAGCATATGCGTTGCGAGGGTCCGACGCGCAGGACGCAGCGTAATACACAGCATCTCCAGACAGACAGCTCGGCTTGTTACAGGTCAGTTTAAACAGTGACCAGTTGCTCTCGTCGAATCGAAGCGGATTTCTCTGAGCGCTAGTGAAATGTTCCTCGCACTTCAGTGCCAGACGCCGCAGGGACTCGGCATACAGGCCGCCCAGTTTGGAGTAGATCCCCTCACGACTGTCCATGTTACTCAACAGCGCCTGCAGCTGCAGGGTGGAGCTGGTGCCCGGGGCTACGGCAGACGTCACAGACAGCAGCGTGTTGAGCTGCGGCGATGAGCTGGATGTGACGCTCCCTCGACTGTGACCCCCCAGCCGTCCATGTCCTGTGAACTGAGGGTCATCCAGTGTCAGAGAGCGCAGGGGCGGGCGGCGCTCCGGACAGCCACTGGAGGAGCACAGGGACCCTGACAGACTGGAAGGGCAGGTGCCAGCATCACGACAGCTCACATTGGTGTCCGAACCACCGAATGGGAGACGAGGCCGCACTCGCACCAGCGCACTGACCCCTGACTCGCTGGGAGCCGAGGCAGTCCGGTTCACCAGCTTCTTCTGTGGCAGAGGAGGAGGAGGCTGCAGGGACGCTGAGGTGGAGGCCAATGGGCTGCTGGGAAAAGGGGAAGAGCAAGAGCGGAAAGCAAGAGAAGCAGAGTCTGATCACATGACCAGAGAGAAAACAGACAGAGAATTGTTAAAATAAAAAATTCACAGATCATAAAAATATCTGCACTTACAGCAGCAACTTTATGACAGTGGTTTGGTTACCGTTTAACTGGGTAATGCCTGTTTTAACAGTCCTATGACCTACAAGACCAGAGAATGTGTGGGCGCACATCTGAGCGGTTTTATCTTATGTAACGTCTTTTCTACAAATATTCTAGTCTGAAGTTTGTTCAACTCTTACGCAGCATGTGTCTGTGAACAGCATCTGCCAGGTCATTTATAAATGATTCAGAGGGATTTATGACCTTAGCTCATCTTGACAGAAGGTCTGAACATCTTAGATTTTCTTTTGCAATTTCACTTAAATGTAATTTCATAGCATACAAACTGCAAAAAAAAAAAATACATGTGAATATGAGATTGAAAATGCTCATCTTTTGAATATTAAAATAAATGTAGAGACCAGAAGCAATGAGAGAACATCTCCACACATCAGCTCAGATCTGGGCTTGTACTGGTTTGTGAATGTGGGGTCTGGGATCTGAGTGATGTTGTGGGTCTCACAACATCACTCAGAGAGAGTGAGTAATGGAAATCACAACCCCGATTTTCTTTTTTTATCCCTCATTATCTTTATGCCCCAGAGCATTGTGGGTAAACCTGAAACCTGCCCTGTATAATCAAAGCAGTGAAGCAATTAGACAGCAAGTGTTTAAGAGAAACAGTTGTAATAAGTTTTTCTGTGCAGGATGTGTGATTATCACTGTCAGTAACGTACGTACAACTGTTTTCCGTCAGCATGTTATGTAGGCAGGGCAGGGTTTGAAACAAGTGTAAACCTTTATGGATGTGTGTGGAGGTGAATGTGGACTCACCGGCGTCTGACAGCACATGCAGACTGTCTGCAGAGACATTACTGCTGCAGTGAAGTCCTCGCAGATACTGAGTAAGATTCTCCACTGAGCCCTGATGACCGACACCGTCCAGATCCATATTACTGCCACTCAAACGATTACACACCCTACAGATTTAATGAAAATTTAAATAATTTAGCTGGCCCTGAAGTGCTTTAGTTTTAGTTGTTTAGTAAAGTTTTAGTTTAGTAGACATAGGAAATGTCTCTGTATACCATGATTTTATACATGATACACATCGTCACACATTTACATTTATTCATTCATTTGGCAGACGCTTTTATCCAAAGCAGCTTACAGTGAATTCAAGGTACACATATTTTTATCAGGACTTGCCTTCCCCTGGGATCGAACCCACAACTTTTGCGGTGTTAACACAATGCTCTACCAGTTGAACTAACAGGAAGGCACAAACTTGCGTGTGCACACAACCACACAAACACACTCGGGCATGCACACAACCACACAAACACACTCGGGCATGCACACAACCACACAAACACACTCGGGCATGCACACAAACACACTCGGGCATGCACACAAACACACACACACTCGGGCATGCACACAAACACACACACACTCGCGCATGGACACAAACACACACACACTCACGCATGCACACAAACACACTCACGCATGCACACAAACACACACACACTCACGCATGCACACACACACACACACACACTTGTGCATGCACACAAACACACCCACACACTTGTGCATGCACACAAACACACACACACACTTGTGCATGCACACAAACACACACACACTTGTGCATGCACACAAACACACACACACACACACACTTGTGCATGCACACAAACACACACCCACTCGTGCATGCACACAAACACACACACAGCTTTGTGCTGAGTGAAGCAGAACATAAGCATTTCCTGTATGAAGTTTGTGTGACTGTGACACTGTTTTATCATCGCTGTATAGCTCACAAATGTTACATATCAGTGGTCCAAAACTCTTAAAGAATGTGTGCAGTTCTTCAATGAAATAAGCGCCGAAAAAAGACTCAGAGCACTTGAGCCAAACAACATCCTGTGTCAGTCCATCAGATTCACTCAGAAACTGACCCTTAACACAGAGAACGACAGATCACACCACCACAGTCTGTTAGAAACCCAACAGCCATTTCAGTTCTAGCTGAGACCAAACCCAAGCCCTTCACGTTCTGATGAACTGCATGTTATAGACAGTGATAGAACCTGCACATGTAAATGTCTGTGAACAGACCACAAAGACTTGAGAACATCTATCACCCACCTGAGAAACCCAGAGTAGAAACATCATCTGATGATCCATCACAGATCCTGTGAGGTTCTGTTTGAGCCCATTTTCACAGCAATGCTACAAAAGCAGCAACGGCGCATGTCAAAATATCCGCTTGTGATATCTGTATATTGTCTCAAGCCGAGCTTAGATCTATCCTTAATCTGCAAGGAGAAATCGGGGACGTCCTGAGGCGTGGAAACAAACGCCCAAGGAATCAACGTCTGTCAGATGCCTCCAGAACTTGGGTTTGCCTAAACTGACCCAAAAACATCTCTGGTAACAGTTCTGTCCACAGACCACGTTTTTACAAATTAAACCTCAATAAAAAAATAATAATTACACCAGATATTGCCATCAGATTTTTGAACCCTCTGGCCCTTTAATGATTCATCAATGGAAAAGTACTCATCATGTCTGTCCTCTCAGGGCTGTGAAACACTGACAGTCATCTACAGTAAACAGATGTCACCAATCGGAAATGACAGAAAACATCAGCATGATGAAGAAACTACCAATCACAGTCCAGACAGCAGGTCATGTGACCTCATTTCATACGGTCTGCAGCTGAGAAGAACTCGAAATCACAAGTCAATCAAACATCAACTCAAATGTAATGCATGTCAGAATATGCCTTTACAAGGATGTCTGTTTACAAATATTTACAAAACTGAATTCATTTTTACCTCTGAAAAGATTGAGCAGTGATTCACACCTAATGAGAAACCCTTGGTTAGCTGTTAACCGTTCAGTGCAGGTTCAGGGGTTCATAATGGTTACCGCAGTTAACGTTTGGTATGGAAACACAGTAAATCCTGTTTTGAGTTTGGCTCTATCATTCTGTGAATCACAAACACGTAAACTGCCAAGCGAGACGAGTCTCCACACGCTCTAAACAGGCATATCAGAGCAGAATCAGGCCAGCAGGATGGATCAGGAGTCTGGTGTCGTTCTCTGGTACAACAAATGTGTTTCCCCTTTCTATAAGCATCAGTGTTTTAAACAGGATGAATATAAAGACAAGCCTTTGCAGAGTTTTACCTGAAAGCTTAATGTACTTTCACAGACGTTTAAACTAATCACCACTTCACAGAGTTTAGAAACCAGTGGACTAGTTATTTAGACAGAGTCAGATGGCCAAATTAGCTTTACTAGATTTCTGAATTTGTGAAGTTGAATGGAAATGACCTTAGCAAACTATGATTTGAATTCACAACTTTGCTGTTGACTGTATACACACACTCACACAATAAACAAAAGCTCTACACAAAACAAAGCAGCACAAACATTCAGAATTCATTCATTCACAAACACGACTGACACTCAGATCAGAAAATACATTAAACAGTTTCTAAATGCAGAACTTCAGTGAGGTTTTTCCATCAAACCCCAGAAACATGCAGAAATAAACATAGGACTAACAGTAAAATAGGACTACAGGACTAACCTAAAATAACTTCATGAGATAAACAAGACTACTTCTACATAGGGTTAGGGTTAGGTTTTCATCTTAAACGTATTAAACAAGCACTTATTCTTTGATATAGTAAATGTAATTAGAGTCTAACAGGTCAATTCTCACCTATGGTGTTTTTTTGGAGGGGGTGGAGGAGGTACAGGACCCTGAACATCTACTTTCTCACTGTTGGTTTCTCTGGAGAGGATGAGAGAAGATGAAGTTGACAGGACTCGGGTCGGCACGCTCTGGTTCACATCCGCTGGCACACCAGCCTGCGTCTGACTGCTGCTTTTGTTGTCATTGGGGCCTGGTGTTGTCCTGCCCACGCTCCATTCTCCAGACTGACACTCGCAAACAGCAGGACCATTGATGGAGTCACCCGCTCTACGGCCACAGTTTGGCATCTGGACTGTCCCTTTCTCAAACTCAACCTCCTCATCCACCTCATCGATACGACCGTCCAGACTCCATGTGCTGTGGGACTTCAGCAGTGTTTTCTCCGGTTCAGCTTCCTCCTGGGAGGGAGCACACGTCTGTTTTGGAGGAAGGACCACATGGAAGCTCAGCTCAGGTAATGCTGCTTGAGACAGACTGGAGGTACCCAGTCTGGGTGTACGGATGTTGATCTTAGGAGGCACTGGAGGACTTGACTGAGGCTTTGTTTGGGCAGAAGTGTTAGAGACTAATTCTGTGTTGTCAGGTGCATTTGGCCAGGTGAAGGCTGGACTGAATCGGTCTTTAGTGGCGATGGGGCTGCAGTGACTCCACTGAGTGCTCACGGCAGAGTCTGGACTGCTCAGGTAAAATGTCCGATTGTTTTCCTCTGTATGGGCAGCCATGACAGTAATGGTTGCCCTCTGTCCCTCACTGGCCTCAGTCTTCCCGTCTCTTTGTGTTCGGCGCATCTTTTTGGTGCTTTCCGCATAGATCGGCTCACTCTCCTTATTTCTGTTTGCTGTAATGTTTTTCCTCAAATTTGGAGAGTTCTGTGGGCTTGGGAGGCCCAACAATGAATCCACGCTGCTGAAATTCGAGCAGATACCTGAATGGCAATCATGGCAGGAGTCTGGAATCATCAAAGGAGATGGTAAAGCATCTAGTGTCTCTTTGGACCTTCTGTTGTCCCCACTTCGTGGTTCAGTTCTGGTAATTCCAAGAGAAACTTGCTCTTCTTCTTTAGGTGACCTCAGATTGATTTCATCCCTGTCCGCTGGTGTTGACAGGTGTCTTTGAGTCAGGCTGTGAGGACACAGGTCTCTATTTTCATAACAGCTTCCGACTGCTTTGGCCTGTGGTCTGCAGGAGACACCATCTCCATTTTCTCTCATACTGACGTCTTCTTCACCCTCAGACATGTTGCTGGTGATGTTGCAGTCTTTGGAGAACCCTGCAGGAGAACCTGGGTTTGAGAAGAACGTGCTGGAATAGTCCTTCCTCCCAGAAATGCAGTTCTGTATGAATGTTTCTGGCCGAGTCTTGTGGCATCTGCTACTGTCAGTGTACAGAGGAACCACATCCGGTATTTTCCTCAGTCCCACAAAGCTGACCTGACCCTCCTACAGCACAAAGGCAACAGAGAGATGCACAAGGTTACACTCAGGTGATTTTGATCATATTTTGAGTCATTTATGGCTGCAATTACACTGCCACAAGGGAACTGTTTGTTCCCTTACATGTAACACTGAAGTACACATACATTATAAGACACTGTATGTGTAAAAAATACAATTAAATCAGAAACAATTCTGATATATGGACATCTGACCTGTGTATGAACGTCTGTATCTGACGTTAGTTTTGCAAGATTGCAAGTTTTGCAGGCCAGTGATAGACATAACATGCATATTGGATATAAGTAAACTGGTGGAACTCTATTATCCCAAACTCTATTATCCAACGACTGGATCTCGTGTCGTGTAAATCTACAACAGAATGTTAATAACAGAAATCAGCTTCTTATTAAATACTGTTGAAATACTGTTATATACAAAAGTTTTAATGATTTACCAGAATGCAAAGGAAGAATTAAAATGCAAAGTGAAAAAAATCTTTTCAAAGTATGTCAACAGGTTCTAATTAAAAACGTTATGCTATGTCCCAGACTGATATTACGTACATTTGTTCATCCGAACACAAATACAGACTCTGTTATCTTCTGGCGTGTTTACTTTGAAATCAGTCACAAAAAAAGCCTTGGCTTAACATGACAGTGTGTGTTAATCTTCACTTACAAACATGTTCCGTGCACACGGTGGAGAATGATGACAAAGCCTGCCTTTCTTTGCTTATGCATACATGAAAACCTTAAGTGTATATTTGTGGAAACACACAGACACAGTGAGAACATGTTAGATACCTGGTTCATGTTGATGTCTGCTGCGACGTCTGCTGTGGGGTCCGTGTTTATCATGGTGGGTCTGACAGCGATGGTGGGTTTGCTGTAAGGTGATGGAGATGTCACCCCATCCTCTACCAGCAGATCGCTCACAGAGACGGGAGCCCCTGGCCCGTGGGCGCTGCGAGGGTGGAAACAGTTCTTACAAGAGCCTGGTTTCCACACGTGCTCTGCAAACTCAGCACACACAGACATCTTAACTGACGTCCTGTCCGGCTGGACCGCTGCTTCACTGCTGGGCAGAAGCAGATGAGAAGGTCTGATGGGGTTTGATCATAGCGGAGGAACCCTAGGAGAAAAAAACCCAGTTCAGAAGATCCATCAGTGAAGCTGGTTTGATGGGTTTTCACTCTGACTCTGATCTGCACGTCACTGACTGGGAGAAGAAACTGTGTGAGAGACTTTAAACAAATCATCTAATGAGGGTCTTCACACTGAGAACAGTTTGGGTAAACACTGAGGGTTCAAATCTGTCTTCAGCCACTCTGTATAAACTCACAGAGCCACATCAAGAACGCAGCAACATTCTGTTCAGACAGCATTTATATTTTCATTTATTCATTTAGGAATATTGCTTTTATCCAAAGCAACTTACAGTGAATTCAAGATACCCGTTTTTTTTTTTTTATCATTACTTGCCTTCCCCTGAGATCAAACCCACAACCTTTGCCGTGTTAACGCAATGCTCTACCAGTTGAGCTAACAGGAAGGCTGCAGGTTTAAACAGCTTTTAAAACTTATATCAGTAAGTCTTTTAGATTATTAACATGTTAGAACGCTTTAAATGAGTGATTTTATAAGCAAAACTTCTGTTGTCAAGCACATTCTAAATATTTCTCCCAAGACGTGACTGACAGTGAAATGTAGTGAAACCTAAAGCAGCTCTACACATATTTGTAATTGTTCATTTGGATTGCATTACTGTAATTTCTGAAGTGTTAAAAAGTAACAAACTCAACAGTAAGAAAAGACCTATTGACTGAGCTGCTTAATGTTTCCAGGCCAGCAAAACGAGACACGTTCTGTTCTGCCCATGTGGTCTCAGAAGCTCAAGGTCTGGAGTTTGGACTCCCGTTGTAGAAGGAAGCTGCGAGTTCAACGGCAGGAATGTTGGGAATGCAGAAAGGCCTCTTGCACTGGAGTGAGTTTGTCACACCACAGCATGTCTACCTGTGTCTTCTCACCCAGCGGACAATGAAAACAAACCCATACACAGATGCCATTTTTTGCTTATAGCAGGTGCCTCTGTGTGAAGACAAACTCACAGGAATACAGTAACAATGAGGGCACACACAGACCTTTACAGCAACATTATCAGATTCTGCTAAAGGAAAATGAATCATTCTGCGAGGCTGGGCAAACCCACCCAACTCAAACATGCCACAGCCATTAGCAATAGTTAGCACTGTTAACATCTGCTGAAGACTGCACAGGTTCAAATTCTCTGTTATCTGAAACAGGGAACCAGCCGGGTCTTTAAATAACCTACCGCTGCTTTGAGCAGATTTCTGTGCCAGACTGAGCCATTGTGGTTTAGAAGCGTTCGGCGTTTCTGCACATCTCTGCTCACGTCAGATGTGAGTCTGTGTGGTTTTAGAGAGCAGAATGTATTTCTTAAGAAACTAGGATGGGTCTCATCTGCTCAGCAGTCATTAAATGTGAGGTGACTTCCATTAAAACAAGCCCATCAGCTGAACAGACATCAGCGGCCTGATGACAACATCTGCATGTTTTACCAGAGGAATGATGGTGAACAACTGCCTGCAGGTCGACAGGATTGTCACCGAGTTAGACGGACTGGCAACAAGTCAAAACTCAAGACACAACAGAAGAAGGTTCTGAATGTTCCTCAGGGTCGGTGCTGCGTTTGTCGGAATCAACGTAAAGATGATAAAACTACACAAAAGGAGAATCTCAAACACGCACATTGTATTTCATATATAGTTTACGCGACGTAAAGCAACATTTGAAACCCTTCAAACAACATGCAGACCTGAATGCAACCCAACAGCGCCATGCGTCCGCAGTAACTGGTGCTCAAACCTGACGTTCAGCGACACTAACCGGAGCCGTCAGGCGTTGTCGCGTCGCGTCGCGTCGCTCGCGTGTTCTATCGTTTCAGCACAACGTCATTGTAACACCAGACGCGTGAATTCAGTCCCAACACACAATACTCGGTTTCCACGTGAACGGAACCGACCCCAGAGACAATGACCCGCTTCGCTTCACATGAACACGACCCGGACCCGGACCCGGATGACTCTGGTGAATCTTACCTGCAGTGACACAGACTCGATCCCCGCAGACGCTCGTGTCTGATCATCCCGCAGCGACAGACAGACGCTCACCGCGACTCCGCGTGACCGTGAGACCCGAGAAACTGACGCGCAACGCGGCGAAACTCCTGCAGCGGGGCGGAGCCGGTACACACACAATCTCTCTCTCTCTCTCTCTCTCTCTCTCACACACACACACACACA